>VZRU01019647.1:38605-84225 GCA_013398155.1 Pedionomus torquatus | reverse complement strand
CCGCTTAGCTCACAGCTCGGAAGCTTGCGTTGCAAAAAAGATGGGCGAAAACCAGGCTGGGGCTTGGCGAGACCGAGCACCGTGTGATGAACCTCAACCGCAGCCCCAGCACAGCCGGGGTGATGGACACAGGCTCTGCGGGTTGTGCGTTACCTCATGGAAGCCCGAGCAGAACAAACGGGAGGATTGACCAAACCCTTTATTGAGGCTTTGTCCCGTTTTTAATTATCAGTGGTGTTAATGAACCTCTTGCCACTGTCATGACGTTTTCTAGCTCGACACAGCACAATGGCATTGTGTCACCGGTGGTGTTCTGCGCGGGGTTTTGGTCTCACCCAGAGCAGCTTTGATTTCCACCATGAACAACTCGGAAGACCCATTTCCTCCACCTGTCCCGCAGACGCAGCACAGCTCCATCTGCCTTCCTTTAAAAGGCTTCTAAATCGGGCAGCCAAAATTGACTGCAGGGCTTTGCATCTGCCCCATACACATGGACTTTGACCCTTAATACCCTCACAAAACCCAAATACTAATCTCACCAGCCAGCTCGGAGGCATTCCTCTCCACCGAGACCATTTCCCAGCCAAACAATAAATTTCCAACACCAGTGTGGCTGAATGCGGTTCAGGGTACAGCCTTGCCTTGGTTCGTAATCTGAAGGCATTCCTTTCCTTACGCAATTTTAAAAAAAATTTCAAGGAACAGGAAAAAAAGATAAAAATCACCCTTACATATTCTTGCCACATCTAAAATTATCAGCTTGATAGGTGAAATGTTTGGAAAGAGCGAGGTGATGGTAAGCAGAGTTATGACAGATGGCGGGCAGGGACTCGTGCTCTGTCCATAACCCATGGGAATTGCTTCACTGCTGCTCCATGACCAAACTGCTGTGTTGGTATTTGAGAATAAAATACTGAGATAGACTGAAGCTCTTCGGGAAAGGAAAGCAAAATGCGAGATATCTTGTGCAGGGCAGATGTAGCCTTGACAAATAAATGCCCCCTCCTGTGCCCGGCTTCTTCAAGCTGTGGTTGTCCCAGAGCAATGCCTTGGGCCAGGCTTGTTTCAAATTGCTTAGCTTTTATTTACTTTTTTTAATTTATTAAAAAATTAATTTTTTTAATTGCTTAGTTTTTATTTCATGTGATGGAAGAAAAGGTGCCAGGAAGAGGTCACTTCATCCATCACCTCTGTTTGTGCAAGAGGCCCTTCAAAACATCTCATCCCCCAACTCAGTGTGCTCAGGAGGTGTTCTCAGTTAAAGAAATCCTACTAGGGAAGGAGCTTCTCCTGGAGATCAGGAGAAACCTTACCAGTTTTGTTCAGATTCCATCCTTCCCTTAGCACTCACAGCAAGCACGTAACAACAGACAAGGGCAAAGGGACAGAAGAGAAGATTCCTGAAACTCCACCAAAGATCCCACAGCTCTCAGGCATCACAGAAATGCAGGGCACTGCATTTTGCACCATGGAGTNGGCACTGCATTTTGCACCATGGAGGGCTGCCATGGGCTGCTGGAAAAAGATACAAGCCCAGGAGAGAGCTGGGGGGGGGGTACCTGTCAGTGTGTCCTGCTGCCAGACAGGAGGACTCAGGTGGAGAAGGCTGGCTGCTTGGCTGGGGTTGTTGCAAGCAGAAAGGGAATGCATTGGCTGAATATGGACAGAAGAGCCCTGGGGTGAATATCTAGTAATGTTAAAAACAGACGTGAGGTTTCCTTATGAAGGAATCGGTCAGGACTTTGGGCATTTGGTCTGGAAAGGAAGGTGAGCATCCAACACATTGTGCAGCAACTGCCTTTGCCACCTCCCCTTGAGCGAGTGCATTGCTGTAGCAAATCTCTGCTTAAGTCACAGGCACATCCTCTTCTGCTGAAGCACTCCAGGTACTCTCTGCTTTGCCGTATCCCTGGATTTATTTGTGTTGAGAATTCCAGATGGTGCAAAACCATCTAGATTGTGGCAAATCCACAGCAAGCTCAAAGGACTGCTATGGTGTCGTGGTTTCAGCCAAATTTACCAAAACCTGATTGACAGATGTCCCCCCCCTCCCCCCTTTGGGTAACAGAGAGGAGAGGAAGGAATTAAAGAAAACCTGTAGCTGTCTGGGACTGGGAGCTCATCATGAAAGTAACCTTACAAGCCTTGACCAGTATGTGGAAAGAATGAAAGAGAAGCAAGACAAAATTTATTTCATGGCAGGTGCCAGTAGAGAGGATGCTTCATTTGAGTTTAAACATTGACCTGGATGCAAAGGTGGAAGAGGAACCTGAAGAGCCTGAAGATGCAGCGGAGGAAGCTATCCAGCTAGATGGCCTAAATGTATCCCAGATCAAAGTAATCAGGTCTTATCACTGTGAGACGAAACAGTTCTGAACAATGTGCTGTTAATTTCAGAGTTTAGTTAGTTAGAAGAGGCCTAGCTAAGAAAGTAAAACTGTAAAACAGAAAATTGGTTCGTTTTACCTCAAACCAGGACATATGGTTTGAGTGTTTGCCACTGCATCACTGTTCAAAGATAAGGATAGGTGTGTTCCCTTCTACTTATTTTAAACAACAAATAGGGCATGCTGCAGAGAAATGTTTGTAGTCCTATGGCTTCTTGGGAGATGTTGACAGCCTGGACTTCGGATTAAAGATATTCCTAGGAAACACACCATGACTGAGAAAGAAAGCACTCAGCGGTGCCTAGAAAACAGTCTGCGATTTCTAGAAAGCAATGGGGACATGCTAGAAAGTAGTGGTACATTTTCAGGAAGCACTCTGCAATCTCTGGAAAACACCTGGATGTTTCTAGAAATGACTCTGCGATACCTCAAAAGCACCTGAAAATGCCTAGAAACCACAGGGAAAGGCCTAGAAAGTGCTGTGAAAGCTGCTTGAAATTTCTAGGAAGCACATCAAACCATCCAGAAAGCACCTTGGAATTCCAATCTGTAATCCCTACAAATCTCTCTGCAGTCCCTAGAAAGAAGAAGGATATTCCTGGAAAGCACAAAGAAATTCCCAGAGAATAAAGGAAAATTCTTGGGGGTCCTAGAAAGCTGTGGGAGATTCCTAGAAAACCCACTGAAAATCCACAGAAAGCCCATTGAAATTTTTACTAAGCACAGGAACATTTGAAGAGCATGAGGGAATTCCTAGGAAGCAATGGGAAATTTCTATTCTAACCAGTAGGTTGTGTTCTCATTGCTCATCAGGAGTGTGATAATTCACATTCAGATCGGTTTTGTAGTTACTGCGAGCACTGGTGACTGGTCAGGGAGGTACATGATTTCTGGGTTTGATCATTTGTATACTAAATACTGAAGTTTTATGCATATGAACATGCTACAGGAAACTTCTATACTTAAGGTAAGGAAAAGCTTGTGCCTCAGACATGAAGAGCAGGACTCCATGTGCCCTGCGTGTCCAGGGGAGGACATTCATTTTTGCCTGGGGCATCACCCCAGCTCCATAGTTTAGGTTTTTCTTGGGGCGGGTGTCACTGCCACCTTTGCCAGGGGCTGAAGATTCCTTTGGCTGCACCACTGACTGCCAGCATCAGGTCCTGAGCTGGATCGTTACCTGTTGCTTGATTGAAAAACAGAAGGCTCCATGCCCAAGTGGAAGATTTTGCAGGAAATGTCTTCTTACAGTAACCTTTCCAAGTGGTTGCATTAAAAATAAAAGCAAGCAGGTGAGAGGGGAACATTTTTCAAAGCTTAAACATCGTGTTATTTTCTGAGACAAACTTCAGCTTTTAGTTGCCAAAAAAAGTTTTTGGTTTGGCTTTTCAATGAATACTTTGAAGGAGCATTTTGCCAATAAATAAATAAGTCATTTGAGTTTTCAGTTGATGACACATTATTGTTGGTTGGGTCTCCTACTGGGACTGGCTCAGGGGCAGAGGGTTTTCTTGGACCAGTGTCCTGAGCTCAGGCAGGGCACTTGCCCAGCAGCTCAGATGCTGCTCACATACCAAATTGCACAGTAACACTTCCCCAAGGCCCTCTGCAAGGAAAACCTCTCTGTTTCCCCAGCATCAGGCTATCATAAAGCTGCTCTGTCTCCTTTGGATGGGGCTTGTTTAACTGCTGCTGAGCCTTGAGCTTCACCTCTCCCCAGAAGGATGGCGTCAGCCCAGTGCCAGGTTATTTATATGCAAACCCTTCTCCAGCAATTTCCTGTAACCGAAGTCCCTGACCAGGAGAGGTAGAACAGAGACTTTGATTTTGTGCCATGGGTGCAAGAAGGAGGTGACAGGGTGAACTCAGCTCTCCCTCAGATCCAGATTCAGAGCAGGGCAGAGCAGAGAGGGAAGAGGGACTGGCTGGTGAGTCCCCAGAATGTTCTTTCAACTCCACTGCAAAATGGTGAAGGAGGCTCCCAGGCCCCTTACATCCCAGTGGGGAAGGAGCCAGATCTTTCTTCTCCCAGGAGGACTTTGCAGACAAGGACAGGAGCATCCAGGGCTCAACCTACTGCCTTGCAGTGTCAGCCCCCCATGTCCCTCAAGTGCCCACCTGGAGAGGAGACACTCCTTTCTCCAAGCTCTGCAATACCTTCTTGATGCCGCCACCATCCAGGGCTTTCTCTGCTCCTCTGTCCCAGTAGATCGACCCACGCTGCCTTTCCAGTTGTGGCAGAGATCACCTTCAGAGATCTCTACAGGGATGGAGATGACAACCAGAACAGACTGGCTGCCTTTGTGGGGCTGGAGGTGCCTCCATAGGGGATAACAGCAGCTCAGTGCCCCAGGCTCAAATGGGGCCCCAGTTTGGCTTTCTGGCATGTGCTCATCTAAGACATGGGTCATTAAGCCCCCAACCAAGGTGAACACCAACATGTGAGAGGTCTTGACTTGCAGTAACAGCAAGGCTTTCCAGCCAAAAACGGCAGGGGCCTGGGATAGTGAGGAACTAGAGATGCTCCATTGAAAGAAAAGAATAAATTGAGAAAATCAAGCGGCAGTCTGTTCCATACCACAGACCGATGACAACCTGCCCAATCACTTGTGGACAAATTATAAAACCCCCAGACATGCAAGAGGAGCAAGCAGCAGATTTCATCTATGAATGAGCCCATGAACTCTGCTGACAATGGAGATGTTTCCAGCAAATAATTTTCAACTGCTTCTTGTTCATCCCTGAACCCCAGATTTCATGCTTAAGCTAAAAATAAAGATCTCTGTATTAAGTTAAAGTAAACAGAGAATTTGCCCAGCCCAACAGGAGCTATCTCAGCTTCTCAACTGGAAGGACACGGTGGGGAAATATAAAGATCATCTATCTTGGTTCTCATTGACAAGGGATGGAGAGAAACAATGAAATGGGAGAGCCAGCCTAAAGCTGAGAACAATGACACTGCACTAATATTTCAGGTCTTTTTCCTTCAGTCTGAAGGGGAAAAAATTGCTTCACACTTCAATCCCTTGCAGGTTATCTCTGGAGGAACAATGTCCCCATAATTTCTGCTGACAATTAACCTTGCCTGTGCAGCAATTCTTCTCTGGGTCACCAGAGCAGCTATTTATACCTTTAGCCAGGGATGCTGTTGCCACCAAATGATTGCCTTCGGCCAGCCCTGCACTGTAGGCAGCGAGTCCCTGGGTGTCCCCTGATGCACCCTGTCTGGCTCACTGGGACCTGCTTTACCTGGACCCTTACAGTATCGATTCTCTACCACCCATTTTCTGCACACACTTTGCAAACATAATTAAAAAAAAAAAAAAGAAGAGATATGTGTCACTTAAACACATACAGCTGCATGTGGATGTGGAGCAACAGGTCCATCAGACTGATCCCACAGGGTTGGGATGTCTGGGGTTCATTATCTCCTCTGATTAGCTGGTCTCCAAAGGACTTGGGCAGAAATAGGATTTGCCTCAAGTCACATCTCTGCAATATGTGGTTAATGCCGATTCCCCCATGTGCTGGAAGAGACACCATTGGCTAACCCGAGTATCTGCCTAGTCCTCCTTCTGAGCAAAAAGCAGAGCTTTAGTTGTGCAGCCAATGCCAGGAACTGGAGACCTCAAAACTGAACCTCTGGACCTGGGCTGCTGCCAGCTGGACCATTTGGCCATGCAGAGCAGGATTTCAGAGGCCAGGTCAAGCCAGTCCTGAGCTGGAGCCCAACAGCAGGGGCTGGAGCAGCTTCTCTTCCCAAGACACAGAACATGGGCCAGCCAAGCTCCACCAGTGCTGGAAGAAGACATTGAACCAGGTCTGCCAAAACCAGTTATCTTCACTGAGGGAGCAAAGAGCCTTGCTCCCATGGGAAGCCACACCAGGGAAAGATCAGCAGCTTTGGGTGAAGGCCTTCAGACTAGTCCTATCAGGCTGCAATACCGTAAGACTTGCAGGGTCCTGCCATATCGGTGCTCCTCATCTTCCCCATTCTGCCACTGCCACAGAGTTAAGCTGTACCCAGAGCTGGGCTGAAAATCCAACTCATCATCAACACCAAGAGAAGCAGAAGGCAGGGGAAGAGCCTAGGGCGGGCTAGGGTCTGGCAGGGTGAGGGTGGGGGACGCTCCAGCTTCCAGGATGCAGAGAGATAAATGGTCAACATTGTCATCGTTATCAGCAGCGCCCAACCTTCATGCTGAATGGCAAGGAGGAAGAGCTTTGCCTGGCCCTGGAAGGAAGGGGAGAGATAGAGAGGGCGGCACCACTGTGATGGTAAGAGGTGAGAGAACAAGACCTACTGAGTGCCCACCAAGGCAGAGGAACAGTGCTGGAGGGCTGTTGGCTGCCTCCTTGAAGACCGCTTGTCCTGGGAGCTTTACCTCCAACATCTCCATCCCCACTTCTGTCCCCACCGCAGAGCCAAGCAGGGCACTTGTACCTGAGTTAACAAGCAGAAAGGGGAGACTGAGGACATGCCCAGGGCATCCCGGAGGGACTCTGGGATCTGTCAGGAGTCGTGTGCTTTTGAAGTTATTTATTTCTCACCAGGGTTAAGGGGGACCCAGCCCATTAGTCAGGAGAGACAGAAACACGCTTCCTGCCACCTCAGCCTCTCCCTCCGGCAAACCCAGGTCCAATTAGCCCTTGGCAAACACCCCAGGGGTGGGTCCCTCTGCAGCATCTCTAGACAGCCCCAGGAGAGCTGCACTTCCTAAGAAATCAAGGCTCAGGAGTCACTGTGGCTAAACTGCATTATTTAAAGCAGTAGCAAGACTTTCCAGGGTCCTGCCATGACTTCTCTAGAGTGGAGATGACAGCTAGTGCTGGTCTGTTCCCCAAGCACAGCTCTGAGATGGTCCCACAGTGACTGGCCCCATCTGTCCGCAGTGAACGTGGTCGGACACCTTAGCCTGGCAACAGGATCCAGCCCAGAAGGTTTTTCAGACCCTGCCTGGAGCTTTTCTAACACCTTTCCAGAAGATTTTTGGAGGTTTCCTGGCCAGTCACTAGATTTTTTTTTTTCCTACTCTCTCTAGAGGTTATCTTCTGTATCTCCAGAACATTTATAGACTCTTTCTAGAGGTATAACCTCTCCTGGGGCTGTTCTAGCCTCCTTGCATGGTTTAGTTTTGGTTTTTTGGTGGTTTTTTTTTGGTTGGTTGGTTGGTTGGGTTTTTTTACTAAGTTACAGGTTGGGAATTTCCAAATTTATTAAGTGGCAAATTGGGAATTGAGCAAAGTGCAGCACATCAGCCAAGCACCATGTGCCACCTCAGGTGGTCACAGAGCAGCATTCTCAGCTGCCTGATTAGCTAACTGAAGAATTATGTAGACATTAGAAAATAAAATAATCACGTGCATGGGCTCATTCTACTCAGGACACATTGTTTTGTAGCACAAACTCTCAAAAACACCCTGTGGGAGGATCTCTTGTCCTTGTTCCGTCTGGAGTCTTTTAAATGGTGTTCCCCCAAGCAAAACCAACCTGAGCTGGATGCTCTTCTTACTAAGGCACAGGAATGTCATCCCTCCCAAGCTGCGGTGGGGGTGGAATAAGTTTATCTTCGAGGAACTTATGGGGCCTGTGCACAGGTACCTGAGGGGCTGCCCACTGCACAGGAAGCTGGGAAGGACCTGGGTGCTACGTGGTGGAACAGGAGGATCCAATTGAACAGAGCTCTGCTGGGGAAGCCCCCAGAGGGAAATCTCATCTACTGATACCAAATGTATGAACAATCCATGAGCCGTTCACTGCCTGCACAGCCTCCTCTCCTGAGAGATGTGCAAACACGCCAAAATACTTGGATACTCCACTTCCCTGCATGTCCCTGCCAAGAGAGGAGCCACCTTTCAATCATTAGCCTTCTGGCCAAATGGGGAGTTGCACTTGCTAGAAAACACTCCTCATGTTTGCTGGACCCAGAGGAGCAGCATGTCTTCCCCTGAGAGTCATCCCACCCAGATGCCTCTTCCCACCTCCCCCCTCATTGCACAGCAGCTCAGATTTGTGGTGTGGCCATCACCTCTCCTCCTTCTCCCTGGTAATCCCTTCACTTTGTCCCTGTAACCAGCAGGCACCTTTGTCAATGCTCCTCCACCTCCTCTTCCCTGCAACACCTGTCCAGGACATTCTCCCAAGCAGGAAAACATGGAGCAGCCAGGGAGAAGAGCTAGGACAGTGGACACTTTTCTGTTTGTTCCCTCTGTGGTGTCAATCCTAAACCACGTAGTTCCCACCAGCGTCTACACAGTGAAGACCAAATGCAGCAAGCAGCAGAGCTGGTGAAGGGAGGGGAGGCCAATTCCCAGATGCCCCTCCTGGTGTCCCCAGCCTGGAACACGTGGCTTTTTTCTTCCACAGCCACTAGAAGCTCCTCTAAAAACCCAACTGCCCAAGTGTAACCTTACCACGTGGCCCCACAGAGCAGCAACTCAGAAATCAGTTTGGGGCTGAGGTTTTTAACATTTGCTTGTGCCAAGGGAGCTCCGGGAAACATTGCTGCTAGAGGTAGGAGTGCTCCTACAGGCACAAGAAAATCATTTAGCACAAGCATGACGTCTCCTGGACGGTGCCCCAGGCAGTGCACGGCTCAGTAGGAGCTGCTCTAGGCGAACAGATTTACACAGCCACACTGAGAACTGAACCTGTAGCAAGTGCCAGGAATACATTGGCCACCCTGAAATGTCTGCGACAGCATGAAAAGCTTGGCAAAAACTCCTGTGAATAGAAGCAGATTGTTCACAGCTCAGCCAAGGCATCAACACAGGACTTCAGGCCTGTTAGTCCCAGCATTTCTACTTGGACTCCAGATATCTCCAAGCAGTATCTGCCTGTCCGGCAGGTTGCTGAATGACCTGAAATGATCCCCCCCTCCCTTCCTCCCTGTGTCCTCCCCTCAGCATGGTATTTTGTAACATGACACAAGGGACTATTAACAAATTATCTGAAAAACACCACATACTGTGCTGGTTGGCATCAGCAGAGCGTGCAGGATTAAGAGATACAGGTAGCCATTTCAAGGGGATTCCAGCACCAGAGACTCACACAATGTACATTTCTCCAGCTTCTGTTCCTTGCACAACACCAGGTCTCACTTGGAATGACCATGGGGTTTGAGCAGCGAGTCCCTCTCTGTTTCCAGTTTTACTGACAGTAACGTTGTCTGTAGCCACTTCAGGTTTGTTCTTGGCTCTGTTCCATGGAAGAACAGCTCTGGATCAAGCTGAGAACTGTGAGCTCTGAGCAGCACCCTTACTGAGATACCATTTCAACTTCAGGGACTTCTGACTGAAGCCTAGGACTCAAAAATTGGCTTTTAGTCCCAATATCTCCGCTCCGTATAGCTTAAGCTTTATAGAGAACAAAGGCAGACTATTCTATTGCTATAGTAACATTCACCAAAATAAACCATCTGTTGGAAAAGCTCCCAGGCACTACATGCAAGATTAGTCTTTCATTATTACTGACACCCATGAGCCTGTGGTATGTTCACATGAAGCAAAACGTTCCCAACACACATACAGTAGAAACCTCATTCTGTTCAAGTGCTGTTGTCCATGAAGGAACGTCCCCCAGTATTTGGCTCACAGCTGGCCAGAGCCGCAGCCTCTGGCTGGCCAGTGGTGAGCCCTTTGTAGCGTTACAGCCCAACAGGTGAAGGGCTGGCAGTTGCACAGCGAGCGGTCGAGCCACGTTCTTTCCTTTTGACCGCTGCTCATTCCATACCCCTGACTGTAAATCCCCCCTTGGCAAACGATGCACATCAGTGTAACAACTCGTATGTCTGGATTCACCCCATCTAGGCCTGTAATGTATTTCTAGCTGCCTGCTCACATCAGCTATTATGCTCATATTTGGTGAAAGCAGCGAAAGAACACAAGAGAAAAAAAAGAAAAAGGGACTCTGTGAAACAAAGAGAAACACGCCCCATTTCCTCCAGAAGGGCCCAGAGCCCTTCTGTCAGCCCCACACTGTCACACAAACATCCGGATGAGCAAGGGGGAAGATCAGCGTGACCTCAGTATCACAGAGGTAAATTGGAAGCAGACCTCCTCTGGGCAGTTGTCAGCAGTGGAGACCCACCTCCTCTGTAGCATCAGTGCTATGGCAGGGCCAGACTGGAGTTGGTGACATGGCTCAGCCTAAACGAGCGCTAGAGAACGCAGAGGTGTGCACAGCTCCCAACAACTCTACACAGGAGCAAGGTCAGTCAAGCTTTGCTGAAGGAAGATGCATGACTTGGGTCTAGTTTTTAACATTTGACGTGAACGGAAAAGGTGGTGGTTACATTTCCTAACTTTTTTTTTTTAAGCAGCAAGTTTTCTGTCAAGAGTTTTTAATATATTTATTTGAAAACAAGGTTTTGTGAAAGAGTACACTAAATAGCATATATCTGTTCTTCAGCCATAAAACACGGACTATCAGCTTTAGCTCAGCACAGATTGGGGCTGCATGCACTGAACAGCAGATCTCGATAGGAAGGTCTTCACGTCTGTCTTTCTGGTATCAAGCATAGTGTCTTCTTTAGAGGACATGATCCTGGAGGAAGGGTAGACAGAAACCAGAAAAACAAGTGTATTTAACTAAAGCTTCTTGTGGTTGGCCCCACGCACTCACCCGAGCCTGTCCCTGATGCAACATTTACAGTTTTTAGCAAAGAGTTTGCTTTCGTGCCCATCCACGAATTCAAGTGCATAATCTTTGCTCTTGGGAGCAGTGGGACATGCCAGTCCATATTTGGAAAGAAAACAACTATGTTTCTGCCTCTCAGTGAGGAACTTGCACATCAATTCAGGCACATTAACCAAAGAACCTGAGAATCGCACCGTTCATTGCCTAGAACAGATCTACATGTTGAGCTCAGAGAGCACCACAAAGCTCTTGTCTGGAGCATCTTTAAATTCTGCTGAGAACTGCTGGGGAGACAAGTCAATCCCAGAAAGCACAGTAGTTCTCTTTTGACCAGTCCTGCCACACTGAGGTCAAGTAGGTAACAGTTTTCTTATATAAACCACTTGCCCCTCTGGGACCATCTTTCATGAGATGATTATTCCCAGCCCAGCTGTTGCCTGTGACCCTGTGCACTGCTCTAGCTCAACCCAGTAAGGCTCTGCTCAAGAGTAGCCAACCATGCGAGATTAGAGACCAGGTTCTGGGTCAGACCTGATCCCAAACAATGGGTTTCTCTCTTACTGCTTGCAAACTCTTCCATTTGAAACAGCATGTTTCTGAATCTGGTTAAATAGATAAAACAAGGAGTGCTGGGTGTTGGTAACTGCTTCATTTGATCCAAAGAGGCTTTTTTTTTTTCACTAGGATTAATACAGGTGACCCTGCACGCTACAATGTACCTCAGGTCTTAATCATCAATGTACTCAAAGGGCTCTGGTGGTTCAGGTTCCTGTTCCTCTTCCTCAATCTTCGGACCATGAGCTGCCACAGGTTCAACCAGCTCCTCCATATCCTCACTGGTGTCCTTCAGAATGATGATGCCTCCAATTGAAAGCTGCAAGACAAGTGCAGTGAGCGTTAGAGCTGCTCACCTCTGCCTCATGGTGCACTCTTTGTGGTCACAGCGTTTATCCTGGGCCACATCAGACACCTCAGCAGGAGTGAGTTTCAGAGAGCAAAGTGTCTGATGCCCACTCAAATTCCCACCTGATAAAGGGATGGAACAGAGTCTGTCCAGAGTGTCTTTTGCATTTCCACTAAGTCTTAGTTTGATAGAAAACAGCATCTGGATTCACAGCTTTACCCCAGTCTCAGTCTGGGGCTTTCCACATGAAAACTCATTGAACTATAATTGCTTTATTAGGCTCATCTTTTCAGGGCAACAAAGCTTAGTGAAGCCTCTCTGTGTAGCTGCCTCCCAGGAGGCTATCTGAAACAGAGGCTAATCTGATCACCAGCTTCCACCAACTGAGGAATCCTATTAGCAGAACCTCGTAAAACAAAGGGGAATTAAATACTAAGATCAACACCAAACATCCTGGCAGACTAAAGCAAACTGGTGTGTCTCGAGGACTGAAACACGAGGTGCGAAGAGGCACTGCTATGTCATGCCTGGCTGGGATCAGAGCTTTGATCACAGCAGGATTCCTATAAAACAGCATTTCAAAGAAGCCTTTTACTCTGGAATTCCCCAAAGCAGAGCAAAGCTCCAGAACAGCTCCAGTTCAAGAGCCTCCTTGGCCACACAACCTAAATACCAGCAAAAAAACTGCACTGTTCTGCTGTCTTCAAACAAACAAACAAACAAAAAAAATCTATTTGGGAGGGAAAAAAGGTAGGGGGGTTTAAGGCAGGAAACTGCGCTCCCCTCACCAAGGACTTCACTTGTTCTGAAACTGAAGCAAACAGCTACATCCATCCACATTTCAGCTGCACGAGTGGACACTTACTGGACCACATAGCATGTCTTCCTAATCAAATACCTGTTGGGTCACCTCTTTTTTAAAGGGTAGAAACTGAAAAATCCTTCCACAGCTTTGCTAAAAGCAACATTTCAAAGGGTAATGATGCACAGAGAATTCCAATGTGCTGATGGAATTCCAGGAAATCCATTTATTAAAAACATGACTACTTTTCCTGGAAAAAATATTACTTCTTCTGAACACCATTCTCCCATGTGCAATTCTGCAAAAGCGGCAGAGTCAAGGGTGTTATTTCTTGAACAAAAATAAAGGCCAGAAGAATTTGACTCAGGAGATTTAGAGGTCAGAAGCAAGCTTATTAGCTGTGTAATATATCTGAGCATGTTGCAGAAAAGTTAGTTACCCCTTGGGGTAATGCTGAAAGGTCTTTTTCATTCTCCATCTGACAATCATACACTATCTCTTCTGTAAGCTAACAGGAGACGAAGGCACTTTTCTAAGATTAGATGTAACTGAATAAGAAGTCTATTTAATGAAAAAAAACCCCAACCCTCCATTTAGGTATAAATGCCACTGTAGAATAGTAAAGCCGCAGCAAAATTCCTAACGTATTTTATTGCTTTGACAACGAGCCCGTACAACTTCTCAGCCCGCTGTAAAGATCATGGCTGAGTCCCCAGCCAAGTCCTTAATACACAGAGTACATCTGTTTCACTTCCAGGTTGCAGCATTTGGCATATGTAGAAGAAGAATGAAAAATAAAGCCGCATTATCACAGTGAGAAAGTTTGCAGCAGCTCTGGTTGCCCCCAACTAGAACCGCATGTGATCAACTGGAGAGAAGGACATTAAAAAGCAAATATGACAGTAGTCAAGTTGCAGATCTCTAGAACGCATTACTGTGATGTACCACGATGACATTCTCATGTGCACACACAACTTCTGCACACACAAGCCCAGCTCTGGGGACGCTCTGTCAGGCACACAGATGAGAAAGGTGACACTTACTGGTTTGAAAGGCTGGTATCGGCAGCTCTCAGTCATAGTGAGAACTTTGAGCTGAGCAGGCATGACTCTGGCCGGGTTGTCCAGAAGCTGGAAGTTGGGTTCTGGCTCCTTTTTCTTTTCTTTTTCATCCTTCTTTTCAGACTCATCCTGTGGAAGGGAAGGAGAACATCAACATGATTTTAACAGTAGTCTGTAACCCTTTCCCAATTCAGGAGGTTAAGGTACAACCCACTACTCTTAACACAGGCAGCAATTCCATAACATGGTGAGAAGCCATCCTCCTGCTGGGGAACAGGCTCATACATATTTATCAACTGACACAGGCAATGCCTGGATCTAAGTAACAGTAATGCCATCATGGTAATGCCTTGCTCTCAACTGCAGGTAAAAAAACCCAACAAAGCACTCAACAAGAGGAGGCAGTGGAACAGTTTACTTCTGGCTTCCCTTTCAAATACTTCATCTGTAAACTCACCACTTCTCATTCACAACTGCAGATTCTTTAATATCATTACTAAGCATATGACAATTGCCAAAAGCTACCCTTGTATTTTTGCAGCTACAGAGCTCAACCAAAATGACTCGACCTCAGTGACTCCCTAAAGAACTGCAGTTAAACCCTCCTTTACCAATGACTCAGCAGCTTGAGGCAAAAGCTCAGAAGGAAAAAAAACAGAACATCCTTTACATACTTAAGAACATGGATCATGTTTTCCCTCTTGCTCAGGAACATCTGAGTCGCAAACAAAAAAAGACTGCCGAAGAGATGGAAACAACCCCAAGGAAATGGTCAGGAACACCACTAAATGCATGCCACGTCCTGTAACGGCAGACAGGACTTTTTCTGGCACAGGGACTGCTTGTCGCTGTGTGGATCTCTTGGAAACTACGGATTACTAGTCATGTAACAGGCATAAAAGAAAAACAGGAAAGCAATTATACCTCAAACATTAGGACAATGGCAAAACGCTCAACACAAACACAGCAGGTGGCAGCAAGATCCCTTTTTTACCATCCTTGTTTTTCTGCTTGATTCAGCCAAGAAAACTTTTCAGACATCTGGAGCGTGTGCACACACACACAGAGGGCATGTGAATCTCCACTACTATATTGCTTCCTCTTAACACCTGTACTTAGCTGTGGGTTGTACTAATTTTAGAAGAAACATGCATCTGTTCAACACAGTTTGCTTAGTATATAGTGCTGTAAGAAAAAAATCAAAGAAAAGGCGATGTTTGATAACAAGGAAACATGGACAAAGGAGCGAAAAGACAAAACCCAGAGATTCTACCTTGCGTGCATGAGATGATTCATTTTCTGGGCCAACCGTATAAAGTTCAGTGCCCACAACATGGCTGTACTTAAGTAGTCTAGGAAGGTTATTGCACACATACACCAGCCTCCCATCACATGCCATTTGTGTGTTTCTTTTTAAAATTAGAGAGGCTAAAAATTCCCTGACCGCATTGCTTTTCCCACAGAGATTTTAAAAGTGGAATCAGGAAGACTTCTACTGAACTTGTCAGCATAATGCATTTTCAGCTTACAGATGTTCTTGGCATATTTGCATCTGTTAGCAGAGCACAAAAGGAAGGGTCCTTTGTCAGGGTACAGCAAGAATTTTAGCTGCCATATGTTTTCCAAATTGCAGTAACCACCACGAATTTATTATCCCACCATTTCTGTACCCCTCAGCTTGCTCCAGGATGACACATTATTCACAGATGAGGATGACAAGTTCCAGTGTCAGGTCTATGAGCTGAAAGAAATCATCAGAGGACCAAAGCAATCACCATAACTACTGAGCAGCAGACAGATACTGTGCTCAAAGCTCAGCTGGTTCTGAAGTGGGTGTGGATACATTTGGCATTCTGATAGATGGGCAAAGCACCTCAGAGATTGCTGCCACAAAGGTGAACAATTCAGAATAGGGGATTAAGCATGTGCAAAACCAGAAAGTTTAAACTCTTCAGTGCTCTCAGCTGATAGACACCAACAAGCAACTGCTACAACATCGAGTCCTTTTAAGGTCAGAGGTATCAAGGACATGAAATTATTAAGATTTCTTTCCCATTAATAAGAAAAGTACATGGGTAATAGATAAAATTCCCTTGGTCTAAGCCCAGAAGGCAATGAAATAATGCAGAAAAGGTTCATACATTTAAAGGCCCATGAATTTGTCAAAACAAGCTTCTGCCTTTAAGGAAGTCAGCTATTTAACAATACTGAGGAAGATTTATTTCTCAGAAATAATGAATTCACAAATAATACCACCTTTGGCATTTAACAGCCCACTGTATACAGTACACTGAAACCTGTGTTACTGCTTTGCTCAGAACTAACATTGGTGGCAGATGGACAGCCTTAAGCAAGCGCCAGCTTTCATGACACACCTTTGGCAATTATAAAGGGGGGAAGACAACATTTAAGTGTCAACGTTTGCACCCACCACTTCCATCTTCTCCTCTTCCTTCTTCTCTTTCTCCTTCTCCTTTTCCTTCTTCTTGGCTTTTGCAGTGATGGACAGCACAGCAGTGGAAACCTGAATACGTCAACAGAGGTGGCATTCAATGTGACTGCAAGACCACAGGCTGCCCTTCAGCTCCCCAGGCATGGGAACAAAGGGAAATCAGTGTCAAGTCAGTTCTCAGCCCAGGTGTCAATAAAATCAATGCTACTTCCTACCCCCACTGCTCTGGTCAAGAGACAAACACACCACCATCAAGCAAATAAATGGCACAGATGGGCCAAAAAAGTGATATGAATGCAGACTGGGTCCAGCCACATACGCAGGACAGCAAACTTCCTAATTTTGAGAGACCCAGACAATAATCAATTTCTATGAAAGGTTTATTTAACAGAACAACAAATGGAATTGTTAAAACCTGTTGCCAGACTCTTCGAGGTAAACAAACATGTATACAAATACTCCATAAAAGGACCTAAAGCTATTCCATTGTCCTCATCAGACAGCTGTATTTCTTATTCATCTTAAGAAATGGATCTGCAAAATGCCCTATGGAGGAGCCCTCCTGAGCCAGAAAGTACCCAGAAGCAACACTCGCATACAAGAATTCAGCTTGTTTTCCTTTCAGTGAGACCATCTCTCTATCCGCAGTAGCTCTCTATAAGGCAGTAACTTGCTCAGAGGGACACAGAATGACGGCATTTGTCATGTTGCTAATGAATACTTCTAGGCTACATGTGGGCTCATGGCACTTTTTAATTTTGGCCAGGGAAATTGAAAAGGGAAAAGATTTGTCCAATTCCCATTCCAAAGGTGAGAAAGCAGCTATGAGCAGTGAGTTTTGCCTTCTATCAGAGTTCATTTCTGGGTTCCTCGGTGGCTCAGAAATCTGTCCTGTGCAGCATTCAATTTTGGTAACATGTTTTACAGCTTTCACACAATGTCATTCATCAGCATGACATACCTGAGGTCTCTACTGCTGCAATTGCTCCCCCAGGGCCGCTCTGCCTGCTGCCATGGTCTGCTCAACAGCTTTTACCATCTTATGCCAGGAGACAAATTGCTTCCACTATTGTTCCACTTGTCATCCCATAGGTCTCATCTCTTCCCTTTCCAATACCTAGATATTCTCAGTTCCACACCTATCTTTTTGCAATCTGTGGGCCTGCCAGCTATTATTCCAGCACATGGACCCACTGCCCTGAGCCCTCATACACTTCTGTCATTCCATATGGGACTATTTGACAAACGTCCCACCTAATATTTGCAAGGTTTGTACTACAGTAGCATTTTGAAGCCCAAGTCACAAACAAGGACCCCATTGTGCTAGGCGCTGCACAAACACGATACACATACAAGTAGGGCACAGGAAAAAAACCCAGTTTTATCAATCAATGCTTCTGCTTGATCGCTGGAGACAGGGGTGGTTCCAGCGACTCAGTAGCACAGCAGCTGTATACCATGATCAGCAACAGTCCCAGGCGCAGCAGGAAAAATAGCTAGAATTCTCTTTCAGAGACAATATCGCCTGCCAATTTTTCTTTTGCTCTTCAGATTCCCCATTAGTGCCACCAAAGTCAATGTTTATATTAGGAGGGAGGAGGAGTTGGTCTTTACAACACAGAAAGCCAGCCCGAATACCTTTTCTTTCTCCTTTTCCTTTGGTACCTCAAGAGGTGGGGGGTAGGCAAATGTGGACGGCTTACAGTTGGACTTGTACTGGACTTTCGGCATCTAAGGCAAACAGTTAAAAATTGGTTAGAGATGAGAAAAGCAGGGGAAAAAAAACCACACAGCAGAATAATTACTTTAGCTCCATTTTACTTCCAGCAGAGACAAAAACACAGATCCTCTAAAGAATACAAGCTTCCCCTTTTCCCCCTCCGGAAGCTGAGAAACTGTTATCAGTGGCAACAGTTCAACTAGAACAATGTTATTTAATTATTCTATAATTTGGTTCTGGCAAGCTCTCCTAGCCTTCTCCATACACTCCACACTATTCACACCATGCTTTGTTTTCATTGTTCCGAAGCTTTGGTGGTTTTGATGTTGTTGCTGTGCCTGCTCATATTAACAAAAAGTTGGTTTAAGATTTAAGTGAAGATCTGCTGTCAATGTACGCCAGGGCAAGCCAAGCACTGCCTGACATTTACCTCCTGCAAAAGAACAGTACATTTTAGGGGTTCGGCTACCAATTTCACGTATTTTCTTCCTCTCAGCTACTTAGGCAAGGGCAGAAATCAGGCAGAAATAATCTTTTGACAGCCAATCCAAATTCTTACAGTTTCTGCAGTATCTAAACTCTCTTCCTTTACAACACATCACGGAGCAACAAGAGACCAAGGACTGCTCTGAGGAAGTGAGGAGGGTGCGGTGCAGCCCGTGACATACGTCCAGCCTGTAGCTGGCTGTAGTGTTTGAGCCAAGCCATACAACACAACCTGACCTACAGCCGCCTGGGTTCCCTGGAAACACTCAGAGAATGGGAGAGGGAGACAAAATGGCAATACAGCCAAGCAGGCAAAGGAGTGCTGAACCTGTTGCCACTGGGGAGGGTGCAGAGAAAAGCAGCAATGCAGCCCTTGTCAAGTATTCAGGACAGAGTGGGGATTGGGCATGTCGAAAAGGAAAAGATAAATAAATAATAATAAAAAAAAAGGTGCCATTTTCCTACAAACCTCTCTTCAAACAGAGGAAGGATTTTGAGTTGTGTATAGATTGACTGTGTATAGCTGAAGAAGAGCAGCCCATAGGTTTTGGCGCAGGGGCTGCAATCCAGCAAGAAGCTGGCTCAGTCCCACAGAGGAGCTCTGAGAGCAACCCAGCCCTACACGTGCCCTGTGCGTTGCAGAATAAGGCCGCAGCAGTGACAGGAGGTGGCTGCACACCCCTCAACTGCTGCGTTCAGGAGGTTTTTTTGTGGAAGTCACTAGCTCAGTTCTTCAGCACAGGAGACCCAGCACGGTGCACAGTTTGCAGGGGCCATGCCACAGCCGATCAGCTGGAAGAAGAGATGTAGAAGAAAAGTGCAGTACCCATGACTGCTTGGTTTAATGTTTACTCCCCAAGGAATCCAAACAAATTCTATTTTCCCACTGCTGGCTTTCCTAAGGGAGAATATCACAATTTATATGGGAGGGCAGGCAGGCAACACATTTGGGTTCTTTTTTTAAAATAACTTTGACATCCTGGAGTCATAGTGGGGTGGTCTCTGCCCGCATATACTGACTGGAGAACCTTTCTTTCTGAGGTACTTTGAAGAAGAGGGGTCAAAGTCTGCTGTCTACATTTTTCTTGTCCCTATTCCCATCACCAGCTCTGCTATCTAAGCCTACTTTTCAGACTTCTTCCAGTTAGCACCTTTTCTGGCATAAATAAGCTGGACATAATCAAAGAAACCCAACAAATTCATGCACACCCTTCCCAGACCACCTGAGTCTTTCAAGCAGCTATCAGTGCCTCTTCTCCTCTCTGCTTATTACATACCTTAAGATCCTTGTTAAGGCCAATGACGCAAGTTGGGGTGAAAGCCAGTGACAAGAAGTGTGACAGGGGGAACCAGAACCAGAACTGGGTGAAGACCAAAACCCCCACCACAGAAGGCATGTGAGTATGTCCCGTCCTCGACTGCAGCGAAATAGTCACATTATGCCCCCCTGTAAGGAATCATAAATTAAATAAGTTAGTTAATGCATTCCTGGGTACTCCACAAAGACACCTGAGCGATGCACCTCAAGGAGCTGCTTTAAAAGGGGCTACACAGCATGAGACAGGCCATAATGGTGTCAGCTTTTTCCTCTGGAATACACCTCTCTCCACCACTGGAATCTCAGCTTTCATATCAAAATGGAAGGGCAGTGGAACAATCAAACCATTCTACCTGCTAGATGTTACCCAAACATAATCAATGAATATCGCCCTTCCACGCTTATTTTGCCAGGACACGTTAAACACAAGTATAATGCAGAAGGCAGGGAGATGGGGAGAAAAAAGCAAATCATAAATAGTTTTAAAACACAGCATCTAGACGATGCACAAGATAAGATTCATAAGGAAGACAGGGCATATAAAGCAGTGCAATACAGAAACTTTTCTTTCTGTGGTTGGGTCCCTGAACCATCAGTTATTCACAAGAAATATGCCTAGGTTTTTATCGTACACCATCTCAGTAGAAAAAAATGTAAACAGCAGCAACTTCAGAAGTTGCTTCTAAAGGTTATCAATCTAAGCAGCAAAGAGACAAGCTCCTGCAGTCGTTGCAGCAAAACTACGTCTCTGCCAGGCAACCAAGTCTTAGCTTTGTACTTGCAAAGCGGAGACCAAAACAACTCCGTATGTTCATGTAGTGCAGAAACATCCAGCTAGAAACCAAATTGAAAGATTAGGCTTGCAGACAGAACGAGAAAGTGTTAATCTGATCTTCCATCTTCCGATGAACACAATTAATTGAGTTGAAGAGGGCACCAGGCAAGTCCATTACCGCTGACAAGACCAGGTGTGGGGAGGTTAACTTTGTTAAAATATAAACACCCCTAGTTGCAAACTCATAGTGCTTTGTCACTGGAAATCCCAAACTGGAATGTAGCGTCCTACAACCAGCCACCTTGACAGCAGCAACAGCACTGTCTCCGAGTTTTATAGACAAGCAAAATTAACTTTTGCTGCCAGAACTAATGAAAGCTCTGAATGAAGTTAGTCCCAGGAGAAGCAATGGGAAATGGAGGGATTTTGATGGAGCTAGTAATCTGTAGATTCTCTGGATCAAGCAGCCCAGTGGATGTTGTGCAAGCAGCTTAACTAGACTTTGTCAAACTTCTGGATTTTCGTTTTCAGAATTTAGTTTAACCTTTAGAATTCTGTTCCAATCTCTGGAATTTCCTGAATGAGTAACAGATTCCATATTCAAAAGATGCTGTCGTGTTACTTTTCTGCTGTTTTACACCCACCCACACACAGCCCACCCTCACTCCCAGGGTTCTGCAGGGAGCAGGAAAGGTGGGGAGGCATAACATTGCACAACTGTGATTTATCTTCACGATTAAGTAGCAGCCCTGACAACCTGGAAGGGAACATGTTCTGGATCTTTGGCTAGACGGATAAAAGCTGTGACATGCTGCCTGTAAAGAAAAATTTTCAGGGCTCCTTAGGTAGTACTATAAGGTCCATCTCCCAGAATTCAAATTGCCACTGTGGCAAGTTTTGCTGGAATTAAAGTGGCTGTTCTGAAGGTTATGAGGATTTTCTGGTTCAAAGTTTAACGTCAGTTAATAAGGGGGGGAGTGCAGAAAGCAGGCACTGATAATTTATATACTTCGATAAAAATCACTCTTTACATAGTCATCGTGGCATTTGGTAATACTCTGGCAGCGTACCCCGGGATAACAGACCAGCACAACAGTCATTAGATAAAGATTCTTCATGGATCTCAGAAATAAGCTCCCAACCCTGGCCTAAGCAGCATCCCATTTTCACACAGTATCACACTGTTTCTTTCTCTACCAACAAAGACTTATAATCTTCTTATCGACATAGTGAACAAAGACAACATGAACTGTTAGCAGCAGCAGCATAGAAATGTCAAAAATTCACAGGACAAGCCATCAAAACCCCAGCAAAGATCATTGGGTGCCAGTCACCCAATTCACGTGGGCAACAAAACACAAGGTAGCTCCAATCTAATATCTAAAAACATCAGCACAGGGTAATGTCTTTTTTTATAGCTACCAGAAGGTTAGAATCAACTTTACATGAAGAGCTCATGAACAGGGCCAGGCAGGAGAAAGGTGGGGAACAGTAGCACCAAACTCAACATCTGGCAGAGCAGACCTTAGGCATCAGAGTTTATTTTTTGTACTAAAGTCTTTAACATCTCAAATATAACACAACATGCAAGATGCAGATTTAGGGAGGCAGCAGTGAGGAGACAGGCAACTCTTTCCTCTGTAATTTGGATGACACCTTTTTCATCACTCATTACAAATGTCTCCAAACTGTGGAGAATCCACTACGCTCACCATTGGGTTGACAACAGCTTCTCTGGCTTCAGTCTGCACTGCCCAGTGCTACCCCATCCCCAATCAAATCTTTCCTACACAGCGAGAAAAGGGTTTTCCAGATATACTACAGAGGTATTTGTGTAGTGACTGCTGCTCCTCTTCTCTCACTGACTGAGAAACGTGGCACTGAGAACCAGAGAAGATACCTAGAGTCCAGAGGGCAAAATAGTTTTCAAGCAAGTAAAACTCTGACATCTAATTAGATCAATATTGTAGCTCACATTTACAAATACATAGCGCAGGAAGTAAAGCATATTGATTTTGTAAAAGACAACGAGGGAGACAGCAGCTTGGAACAAGAGAGCATTTTTGTACATGAAGGGGAACATTATAAAAGTTCAGAGCCTTCAGGGGAAAAATATCTCTAAGCTAAATTTAGAGCATCTACATTTTTCTTATTTTATTAAAGAAGTAAAACTGCAGCAGCTGGGGCCTAACAATTAGACAATGAGCAAATTATTCATTTCCACTTCAGTGCTCCCAAGGTACCCTGCTCCTTCCATTGAAACCACCAGTCTAATGACTGCCTCCTTGTCAGAGGAAAAAAACACCTCCAGTACACCATTTCCCAGTTGTGAACTGGTAATCTTGCATTTTTGATTGAAGATTCAAAGAGAATTATACTTTTGTCCTTCCCTCACACACACAAAACCCCAACACAACAACAAAAAAAAAAAAAAAAAAAGGAAAAAAAAAAAAAAAAAAAAAAAAAAAAAAAAAAAAAAAAGAAAAAAAAAAAAAAAGAAAAAAGAAAAACAACAAAAAAATCCCAAACTCAATTGCCCCAACTATGGCAGATGACACAGAACCTTTTCTTCCTGGTAGCGATAATTAAGTTCTATAGCTCATTGTTTCAGATAAGCAGTTGTAAGGGAGAGATAAAAAGAATGTCTTCTTTTTAGAAGATCTAATGAGAGTAGGCAACAGGTTAAGAAAGGATAGTTCACAGCCTTCCCTCAGCGGCTCAGAAAGAAAGGTTAAAGAGGTTAAAGTTGGCACGAATTCACATGTAGTTTATTAAAATTGGATGCTTCTGGTTTCCAAGTCATTATACAATACATGAGTGACACAGGAAGCAAATAAGGTTTTAGCTGCATTTTTATGATTTAATCTTAAAGGTAGAAATTCAAAGCAGGCCTGTACTGCTGAGAGAAAAATGTCTTCGAGCTGGGATCTGGCTTCCCAGGAACACAGAATGAGTACGGGAATGAGCAAAATTATAGTAACAGCCTTGTGCCAAGGGTACTGCTCAAGCTGAGCTCCAGGAGCGCTACCCGGGAGGCAAGAAAGATAGAGGAGGTGATTCCTGTTGCTTCCTTCTCTGAGTAGCCCTAATCATAGAGAACTGTGCAGCCTGACGGCCACATGCTCTTCCCCCACCACATAGCTCGGAGCNAGAGAACTGTGCAGCCTGACGGCCACATGCTCACCAGGAAGACAGCTTTTTAAGCATGATTCCATGGAGAGAGATGAAGACAGCCCTGAGTTTCTCTTCCCCCACCACATAGCTCGGAGATAGTGATTTCATACAGACACTGTAACCACAGAGCACATTGCTGTGCTTAAGCCATGCCACAGGGAGAAATACATGAGACTCCTTTGCTTATGTGACTTCAGAACTAAGCTTGGTGTCAGAGGGAAAAGCAGCTTGTTTCTATCTACTACAGGGAATAAGGAGGTGCAGGGCAAGAAAAGGCCACTGCCCAAGAGACCAGAAGGGAGAAACTGTGCTTGGAAACGTGGGAAAGGGGATGCTTACTGACACAGAGAGTGCTGTACAAGCCTTAACTCCAGCAGAAGGAAAAATCCAAACCAAAACAAAATAAAACATTGTCTATCCTCTTTGCTTACAGAAACCTTCCTTAACAGGTCCAACAATTTAGTCCTTGTGAACGCTAATGTCTGTAGAGAACCCTACCCCTGGCTCAACATTGAGACATTAACACTCAAAAAGGTAGTAGTCTGTGAAATTGAGTCTTCTGAAATAACACTGATGCAGTTAATTGTGCTTCCCTCTGTGCAACACCTCTCAATCAGGAAAGAGGCAAAACCTAGTTATTAAAATATATGGTTTTGGTGGTTATTTTTTCCCAACTTATGTCAGATTTTAACAGAAAAAACAAAATATGAGGACTGGCTACTAGAAGGTTTCAAAATTTCTGGAAAGTTGCTTACTTTGAAAAATAAAGAAGCAACCTATTGTGCTAGGAATCAACATTCAGAGTGATAAAACAGACTTAGAACAAAAAGCCTGAATATATTTGTCTAAAAAGTCAAAATATTTGTTCCAACTTCTGAACAAGAATTATCCCCCAATGACCGGATTGAATCTCTCCTAACCGAAGCACATTAGTACAAGCTAAAACTACAAAACAGGCTTTATTTCTTTAATTAGATAAAATGACTTGAAATTAGTCATTTTTTACTACTATTACATGGCAGGCATAAAGCCAACACCTCATCTCCCAAATGAAATTTGCCATTACAGGTATTGTAGCTAAATGAGTTTAAGAAGTTTGACCGCTTTAAAGGTTTGAGGAATTACCTGCATCCAAAATGCCTTGTGCCAGGATTGCTCCAAACTTTGCCATAACATCATCATGCTTATCATTGATCACTTTGGAATAGAGTTGTCTGAACTGGCTGACCTGGATAATAAAAATAAAAAGAAAAAAGAGAGAGATATTGTAAAACTGACTGCATGAGTCAAATATTCTGCCTTCACTGGAAGCATCCTTGTTTTCTGCACCCTAGGGTGACATTCGTCTTTTCAATAGCTTTAGTCACTGGTGTTACAAGTCATCTGCTAATAATTACAGAGGTTTTCCCCACTTGAAGATACCCATATAGTGATTTTAATAGTCACGATGGACGTGCGTTTCCAAACCACATGTTGCAGGCCTTACAAAAATACCCTGAGAACAGAATCACAGAATCACCTAGGTTGGAAGGGACCTTTCACCTCATCTAGTCCAATCAATGGAGAAAAAAAAAAAAAAAAAACAACAAAACCCAAACCCAAACAAACACACACCAAAAAACCCAACAACCATAAACAACACACCACACCACCCAACACTAAGCCATATCCTTGAGCACCAAGTCAACTTTTCTCTTGAATACCTCCAGGGATGGTGCCTCAACCACCTCCCTGGGCAGCCCATTCCAATACCTGATAACCCTTTCAGTAAAGAAATATTTCCTAATATCTAACCTGAACTTCCCCTGGCGCAACTTGAAGCCATTACCCCTTGAAACCCTAGAGGCTCACTAGAATAAAAGACCAAGTGATGGGTTTGTTGTAGCAAGAACTACTGTATGTTCTTAGGTGCGTGACACTGTGCTTTATTAAATTTCCTCCAATTCCTACTGCTGAAACCTTCAAACCCATTCTGTTTTTCCTGTACAATATTTCTGCTGTATTGATAATTCCCCTCTGGTGTGTCATCAGCAAATTTTGCTACTGCACTCCTACTTTTTAAGTGAAAATCGTTATTGAAAATTATTAAATAAAGTAATAGCTTACGCCATGGTTATGTTCACCACAGTATCTTAAGCACACGTTAGTAAGGGAAATTGCTAAGCCTTTGCTTATTATTATCATCTCTTCAAACAGCTTCATCTTTCACTGTTTCACCAAGTGTTGAAGATGCATAACAGTGCTACATCCAGCAATATCTAAAGCTTTATCACAAATTAATAACTTAGGTCTTCCAAAGTAGATGTGAAGCAATAATAAAGCTCAAGTAATTTTTATGACTGAAAAAGCAGACCAGGGTTTTTCAATCTGCAACTCAGACAAAACCTGGGACTCTGTACCCCATCCACAGCACATCCAGAAGAGTCTTTTTATTTCTCTCTATTAATTTTAATTTCTTAAAATTAATTTTAATCCAGATGCTTGTGTCACATTTTGGTTTGTTTGGGGTGTTGGTGTTCGGGTTTTTTTGTTTGGTTGGTTGTTTTTTTTTCCTCTCCATACAAAGCCTTCACTTGGAATTTCTTCACCAAGAGCATTATCAACCATTGGGACAGGCTGCCCAGGGAAGTGGCTGAGTCACCATCTCTGGAGGTATTTAAAAGATGTGTAGATGTGACAGTAAGGGAGGTGGTTTAGTGGTGGATGTGGCAGTATTAGGTTAACAACTGGACTCTCAACCTAAATGATTCCATGCTCAAAAGCAAAGGAGGTCTTTCCAAAAAAGCTCCTTCCAAGATTTCTTGAGCAAGATTCTCCTCCCTGCTGGTGTACTCCATCGCTGGTATTCCAAGTTCTACTTCTGTATCTGCAGATGAAAGGACAAATGTCTAGCTCAAGGCAGCAGCAAGAGTCAGACACAACCTCCAGAGACAGAAAGCAGTTCCTAGTACTGCAAACAGTTAAGTTTTCCAAGTATAAAACCCCAGTTTGGGACAACCCCCGAGCCACTTTTCACATCGAAAGAGCATGTGCCTTCTCCAGGGACACCAGTGATATTTGCTCAGTGACAAGTGTCTGAAGAAAGGTCCTACCTTTCAGTTGTGAAACACACTTAGTGTCTGCTGCAGGTAAAGAGGCCAAGCTTCACAAACACCACTTGGAACTTACCCTTGCACTTACCCTCTGATGCTCCTAGTGCCTAACTGCACCAGTGAAGGAGGCTTGAACACTTGACTACAACACTCAGGAAGTCATTCTGGCTGGTAACAGCATCCAGTGAAGAGCTGGTACCTCATCCACGCAGGACACCACCAGCTCCAGAGCTATACTAAGGGTGAGCAGCACTGAGCAACAGAAGCTTCAGAACGATGCCTTCAGAGGCATCATTCCTTGCACATGGCCTGTCTTGGGGTGCACTGGGGAATCTCAAACTGCTTACAGAAAGAGATTTTACACCCATGAAAAAAGCAACCATTCATATGACTGAGCCAGTGACACGAGAACCGTGCTGAGAATATCAGTTTGTTAAACTGGGATTCATCAAGGTTAAACAAAACCATGATCAAAATGGAATAAAGAGCTGACTGAAAGGATAAATCAAACTGCAGGTGTTTCTCAGCAAAGCACGAGATCAGATTCTCCAGTAAAGGCCCATCACAGCAATGACTTAATCCTGCAGCCGAGGTAATGCCAGCAATACATTTCACTACGTTTTATGTGTGAATTTTTGACACACAGGAGCTGAGACTCTACCTTTGATAGATTATGTCCAACTCCTGGGATGGAGAGAAGACAGAGGTTGCCTCTCCAACCCATAAGCGTTGTACCCAAGAGCTGCAATGCTGCTTGGCAACCCTACATGCGTAGTAAACACTTTAGTTATGATTGCACGTTTCTGCAAATAGTTCTCAATGCACATTAACTCATTACACCACTTAAAACACAGGTGTCCTGAAGGGACAGACACTCTCTGGTAGACACTCTTCCTGCCTTTGCTCCATTAAGCCAGCTGTACTACTTGTCACCTCAACTCCTTCAGCAGTGATGGCATGTAACCTGAAGAGATTTAAACCAGTCTGTGACAGTTCATGACATGCTAAACACAAGTATTAAAATTATTCTGTTTCACAGAAATGGACAGTCTCACAACCATTAAGCACCAGAGCAGCAAGTCACTTTTATAAACAAGAGCAGTGAAGCTGAACAAAACAACACTTCTCCAATAGTGCAGGAGGCATTTATTAAAATTGTCAGAGAAAAAAAGGCAGCTATTTCCATTTTTCAGTTTAAGTCCAACAGTCTGCGCGCTAATACCAGTTCTTTATTCACTGATTGCCCCTTGTGTTAAAAAGTTTTGTTACTAGTCTCTGTCCCCAAAAGCAGGTGACTTACATTTCCTTGCATTTACATAAAACTAAGAAAAAAGAGCAATGTATGTTTTCAGGGCAGCTGCACAGATGTGTGGCAGGGAGATACTGAACATACAATACGGGGATTATTCTGGATATACAGACCAAACTCTGCTCTTGCTTCACTCCATTTATGCTTTTTCATGGTCTCCCAATTTTTATTTATAACAGCTTATACTGAGGCTTACACTTAGTATAAATAGTTTGTTTCTTACGCCAGACCTCTTGCACACTGGAAAAATACCTTAGTCTGCATCTGCAAACTGGAATGGGGCCTCGTGCAGTATCAAGTCTTCAAACCACATGCAGATGAGGTGAACCAAAGCCTCCGGGTGTTATTGGGACAGAGAGAGAGAAATACAGAAGCAATGTGTAAAACTATTCCTGTGGTTGAGAGCTGAGCAGTAGGATTCCAGTGACTCTTTAAAGCACGTCATTCCCGTCACTCCGGGCTCAGCTTCTGGCTTTGGAATATTTACAACAACAGACGGATGTTACAAAACTCGTTCAGGGGGCTGTAATCTGGAATTTATACCATAATCAAATCTTCAGAGAATAAAACCCCGCGTGAAGCAGGAAGACTTTCAGCAGAACTGCCAATGTTCACGCTGGCACACAGTGTGACAGAGCAGCCCCTCGAAACAGAGGGCAGAAAGGCCTTGCTTGGGAAAAGCAAGGAAGGGCTGGCAGGAGAAGCTGAAGTTGTCCATCTTCCCTGTTCGTGGCTTCTGCCCCTGTGAGCACTCTTTCCATAAAGCACCTTCCATAGCTCCTACCCACATCTACGTTACTCTAGAGCAGATGAACAAAATACCTGGGCAACAAGACCCCCAGGAAGCCACCAGCTGTGGCACCAGAACACAGGGCACAGCAGTGAGCTACCTGGGACACTGCAAGAGATAAGGGACAGAAACCTGGCTGCTAAACCTGAGCAGATCAGTTGCCACCTCTCCAGGCAGCATGAACAGGCTACAGAAAGGAATCAGCTGAAAGCAAGGGTTTAAGAAACAAGTGCTGAACAGCTACAGTAAGAAACAGTCCTTATACCCTCTACTTTGTAAAATACAAAATCCTTAAGTGCCATAGAAGGAGTGTTCTGCTTTCAGATAAAATCTGCAGATCTCTGCATCGTGAGACGCGGACTACAGCCAGCCATGGAAATGTATTGAGAAAGCGTGCCCTTTTCCAAGTTTTACTTTAACATCAGTGGAAGCAAAATCATTCTATGAAAATGTGAGGCTACCCAGCTTGGCCTTGAGAACCAGGCAAATGGCGATGGAAGGACTGCCTCAACATTGGAACGCATGGCAGGCCTGCACAGCTCTTTCAAGCTGTTACTATAAAGCAAATGCTTCACAGGAGTGGATTTTTGACTGGATCAGGTCCCAGCTGTAAAACCACCTTTGCGGCTGAGGAAAGCCTCCTTTGACAGCTCTAGCTGCAGCAGTTCAGGAAGGTACCACCTTCACCTGGAACCACTGGTCCAGCTCTTTGGAGAAAGCAAGAGCGGTACAGTTGCTGTTGGGGCACTTGCTTCCTACAGAATAGAGCAAGATGTCAACAGACAGCTTCATTTCTTATGCTGTTCAAGCAAAACCTGTCAGAGTTTGTCTAACAGAGCCCTTTAATCTGCTACTGTTTTTTTTTTTTTCCCAATCACAGTAACAAGCACATCCCAGACTACTGAATAGGTTTGTTTAATGTGCTACGAAATCCACAAGCTCTCTTTCTTCATGGAAATTGTCAAGCACTTAAAAAATTTTATAGCATTTGGAAATGCTATCAAGAAATGTATTTGGGTGATTTCCAGGAGGAACACAAAAACGTAGGCAGCGACTCGCGTCATCTTTACTAACAATACACACACACATCATTCTGCTAATTAGTGTTGGCCAAAATTACATGCCACGGACTTCAAACGAAGCCAAACGCACAACCTTGGAAACAACACAGGCTTTAAGACATGAGAATGATACAGCACCATTTCCTACCACGAACCCAAGGGGCTGTCATTTATCATTTATAAGGTTGTTTACCACTTCTGCCTCCACTAGTCAACATTCTTGCATGTGAAGCAAGTGAAATTCTTAAGAATAAGACTTGATAAACAGGTAACTACGGGAAACTGTGGCAGGTGATGTGCAGGATACTTCTTGCAAATGCAAGTTCTTAGAAAACAAGTGTATTTGGTTATCTGTTTTTAATAAAACAGGTTTTAGACCAAACATGTAAACACTTCAAAAAAGTGTTTCTTTTTCTTCTCTTCAAAAGTTGAAGTCACTCTGCATATGCTCGCTCTCTTAAAAGAGGACATAGTATGCAGAAGCACCTAACAGTAACAGGCTTACATGAAGGAATACAAAGGATATTCTAGAATATCCACTAGAATATTGGAAAAATAATTCTGCCGTCCTAGGAAGACCTAGCATTTCATCTAAAGGTGTTGGGGGCAAGAACCTGATCTGTATTTCTTCAGAACATCCTAAAGGTAAGAGGCTAAGATGATCAAAAGAGAACGGAGGAAAAGCCTTGACCTTGCTTACTCTCTCCTCACTTTACCAAGATGACTATCCTAACACAAAACCAGGAAAAACTAAATTCAATTCAAGATGTTAGACATGTAGTTTGTCTCCAAAAATCGCTGTCTTAATTGCCCTGCAGGTCACAAATGCATAATGAAGTTGTCATTGATTTCTGTTACAATGATCTCATCACATCTATAATTTAGGATTCCATTTCACAAAATAAACTTGTTATTGTTCTATATCCTGCACTAATATGGTTCTTAACTGTATCAACAGAGGTCAGGGAAAATCATGCTGGCTGCACATGGAGGAATTGTGTTTCAACTCCAAAGAGGCCAAATTAGCTTTACACAAGATTTGCTACCCCTTTTGGCACTTAAGCAACTTACAAGTTCAACAGACGTCCATTATCATGACAATTCTTTATTTAAACTCTGCATTCAAACTCTTTAAGTTATTTGTTGAAATAAAGACAAAGCACGAGTACAACAAACAGGAAGATGAATACACAGGAAAGAAGACAACAAAGGTGACTCTAAAGGCATAGATCTAAGTTCTCTCACAAGAAAAATGGTTTCTTTTAAACCAAAATATTTTAATTTTTCAATGACACAAATTCAGCTTGTGGGATATGAAATCCATCATGCTCCTCTCAATAGCTGCTTATCCAGCAGTGCAAGCACTCCCATCAGGTTAGACACTTTGGCACACAGTACACCAGTGTGCCGTTCAGATCAAAATATGTCACTGTAATCCAAAAATGGCTATTTTCTGAACTCCACCCTGTCACATCAGAGTAAAATAATTTGTCTTCAGACTGGCAGGGAGCTCCAAAAAATGTTTCCCATGGATAATAAATAACTTGATTGGCGACATATTTCTCAAAATATTCCCTTTACTTCTGAGCAAGAAACCATGATGGTCCTAGCTAGCTTTTGGAGCATTAAAAAAATAAATTGATATTTCTGTATTTAGTTCCTAAATTAGCAGACTATTTCAGGGACTCATTATTTCATATCTATTTAACAAGCCTAGATATTGCAAATACCTCTGAACTCAAGGCTACCAGGCCTGTTTAGGGAAAGAAATCTGACTTAGGACACTCCTCAAATGATCCGTATCTCCTGTACTACACTGAGAGCTGGCATTCCAAGCACCTGACCAAGAATGAAGTGGTAAAAACAAGCACTTTCTTTCCACGGAAAGATAATTCAACTTCACATTACAGACACTTCGTATCTTGGAAGATGAGGGGATGCAACAGTGTTCTTCACTGGCTTATTTGGTGGCACTACAATTCTGATAGTATAAACAGCGCTCCCAGATTCTCCTCTGTGAAAAACATTTTTTTTCACTTTTACTTTTTTTTTTTTAAATAATTCAAAGGAACAAACTGCCTGCCAGCAAATCTTCATGTTCCGTGACTTGGAAATACCCAAACACCCGCATTTGTAGATTTTCTCCACTGACTTTCCCAAGGAAAATTTTCCACTGGACAAAGAGGGTTTTTTTTTTCTTTCGCCCCATCCAAATACAGTGAGAAAAAGTGGCTGTTTTTATCACAGTTCAACTTCTAAAATGACATCAATAAAAGCAACCCATATATGACAGATGAGTAGTAAAGTACCAGCTACCGTTCTGCCTCAGCACTTACCAGTACACATGAAATGTGGAACCTCAGAGCTTCTATTAATGTGGACATTTAGTCTGTACAAATGTTTGCATATCATCATCTGCCATATATTCACAGGGCAATCTATTTTTAAAAGCTAAGCGCAGCATATGCAATCGTGTTTGCCTTCTGAGCAGAAAGAAAAACTCCATTAAAGTATTTCTTTGCTATAAAGCCACTAAACCTTTTCTGACAGCAATAACTGTATCACCTGAAAGGTGTAAGACCGGCTACTAAAGAAAGTTATAATTGTACTTCCCTGCACAGTGACCACATCCAAAACTAAGCTTTCTATAATACTATCATAAAAAGCAACTTCTTTACTAAATAATAGTGCTCACATAAATCTAGCTTCAGTACTCGTTAGCAGAAAACAGTCACTTTCATATGGTTACAAGATGCTTTTAGACCTTTTAAGAAAGAGTATTTATTCTTGTGACACCTAGAGTTAAAACACTGCAATCTCTCAGGTGTGTTCCAGTCAACATCCATCGCTCCCCCGTTCAAAACTGTATGCTCTCACAGGAGCTCTCATGAGAAGCTTCCTGCTTATTCAGGAATTCCTGTGCATTCAGCTCTGGCTCTTTACATGGCATATATACTGTCTTGCCAACACTTATGGGCAGTGCCACACTAAAGATTTGGCATCTGAGACCATTTTTCCACCTAACGAGCTGGTATGTAAGGTACACCACATTACCTTTGGGCAGGTAATCTCAGTCTGCTGGATCATGATCAGGGCAGATGCAATCAGAGCTCCTTGACGTACATAATTCACAGGATCATTTGTCATTGGCTCAAGCAAATTAATTGCTTCCTAAAAAAAAATCCAAGAAATAAGCAGTCACAAAGTAAATACTACTATCTTTGGTATCCCAGGATTCAGTACTGTAATGTATCAGATTGATGCTATCAGATAAACTTTTAAATATATTTTGCCTGTTCTTGGTAAACGAACCAGAAATTTGTGAATTCTCATCAACCAGGAAGAAAAAAAGCACACACACAAAAAGAAGTGATGGATGGAGCAAAATTTACCTGTAGAAACAGGGCAACAAATAAACAATTGCTGTTGTAAGCAACAGAGGCATTCAGCACGTTAGAGCTGCTGACATGTCTTAAATAGTATACATAAATTATTCATAAACTTTCATTGCCATTCTTTCCACCAAAATACATCAGCATTACCTTCGTTTTCTGCCTAAGAAACAAATGAACCAGAGATATCAAACAACACGTTGGGGGTTATAAAATGAGGAGGTAAAACAATCCAGGTCATAAATTTTTGGCCTTACATTTTAACGTGAGAACTTGTAACATTTAGCATTACATGAGAGCACTCATTTCAAACTTACGTCAAGTGAGGCTGCCTCGGAGCACCCATATAAGAAACCCAGGTTTTGAAAACATTTCAAAATGCTTTATTGCTTCTTCAAATTTTGTGACTTCCCAGCTAAGCGCAAGAGGAATGCAATCCACAGTGATATATCAGGAAGCATTCCTTTCAATGCAGTCATTGATTATGAAAGCTGTAAGTCTATTGTAATAAATGCTACACAGGTGTACCCAAGACCAGCACATGCAATTTGCAGGTACTTCAGGCTAAATCATCTCTTTAGGCGTGTTTTTTAATTTCCGTTTATAGTTCTGTCACTTTGCAAGCCGTGACTTACACATAAAATTATCACAAATTCATTTCTAACGATACAAGCTCCTCAGCACACATTACACAGGACAACTGAGCTTGTTGAAACTCACTGCTGCCAAAATGAGATCCCCCTCCTTCCTCAACTTTCCTTCAGCTATCCAGGCTCTCCCCTTCCCCTGTGCTAGCTGCAGACCTTCTCTCACCTCTCAGTGACATCTTCCAGTGCAATAATTCATCAGAGAACTGTTCCCTTTTCTGTTGTTATCTGGGTCAGTTTTCTGGGAGTTTGTGTATTAATGAGCTCACTAAGGAGCTGGACAGGAAACAAAACATGTCCCAGGAGGGACCAAGACCACCCATTTCACCAGCAGCAAGCTGTTAGCGAGGTCAGCCAGCCTTCACCAACCATGCTTTTCAGCTCTAAGTGGAATAAGCCTTAAATAGCAGTTTGCACAGCCATGGGTGGGACAGATAAATTTGATCTGTGGTAACACAAGGGCTTTCTAAAAACACTGTGAAACAGCACATGAAGCAACCTGTTAAGACAGTTGTTGGAACAGAAGATAACAGTTAGACATCCACCCTAAGAAGATCACATAATAGATTAGAAGATCTTTTTGAGCTTCTGATTACAGAAGTCAGACAGAATCATGTGGCAATCTCTTGGACAGAGCTCTGCTGTCCATACTTAGCTCAGGTCCTCAGTTTAATGCAGTTGGGTGCATGAGTCTCCCAGCACAGACTCCTCTTGGTGATACTTTTGTCTGGGTGAGGCTTTTAAAAACAAGCTGATTTTATACTAAAGACTATTTCTAAGAACCACTTCTAGAATCACATCATGCCTTTGCTTCAACTGCTTTTGCCAAGTGAGCTTCTCCACCTGAAGGTGACTCACTTGTTCTTTGGCATGCATTCAATACCATGTATGCAACATCCACTTATGATAAAAAGCTGAACCTTCCAATCTCCAAAGCTGAATATATTTAGGCCTTCAAAACCTACTAATACAAGCTGTGGAAGACATGTCTGCATATAATCAGATGGGTTAGATATTTATCACACAATGTACCTGGAAATAAAGCAGACTGCTTTGTGGGACTAAAAGCATTTCTACAAATCAAGTTGTCAGATGCAATAGGTTAAAAATAATTAGCTCCTTCATTCCACCTTCCACTTGAGAATAAAGCAACCCGGATAAAAATAGGATTTCAGTTTGCTTTCAAGTCTGCATGCTTTAGATACTAAAGACGGCAGACAGTGCATGCCAGTGTTCTGTGCATTTCACAACACAAGTGACATGCTGGGAGACTCTCGCGAGAGGTACAGACCAAGTGTTTAATACCAGCTAAGGATGGATCACACAGTTAAGAGTGAGATTTATCAAAGACTTGAGAACATCAAATATTACTTCCACATGGACAGTCTGTGCACCTGCTTTGATACTCTGATTCGATACCAGTACACATTATATACACATGTGGATGAAGTAGAGGAAGCTTATCCCCAAGTTTACTTGCAGCTTGCCCCAATGAGCACTCACTTCCCACAGCAGAAATGCAAATCCTTCTACTCTAAAAGGCCCCTGCTTTCATAGGTGAGAATTATCCTTCCCTGATGTTTATAAAGTGAGAATAAAATTTACTGGTTGCGAATTACACACCTGAAATTACAGTAAATTTCAATTCATTTCAAATACGATACATTTGCTTTGCTAACTGGATCTTCCATGAATTCTGTATCACAGGACGGAAGAAAGGAGTTAGCAGTTACGCAGAACACCTGCTGTTTTCCTGTCACTGGCACCCCCTTATTCTCCATAAAGTAATCCATAAAAGATCAACTCCAAAGGCAAAGCAGTATTGGGTTTGGATTACTGAACACACATTTAAACTTCGGTGGCAACTTGACAGTAAGAAAACTCTAAGAAAAGTTTTGAAGACAGAATTCCAAGAATGTGGCAATAACATATAAAAACATTTTTCTACTTTATCTATTCTGTACAAGCAGGAAAAGAACCTCTGTGCCCAGGACAGTTAAAGAATTTAAAGCAGTACTGCTCTGCTCCAGCTGGCTAGCAGTGTACATGTGCGAGAAAGCTAATCTGTGCATATGATGTTTCTGTATGAATGTCTCTGTGGCAGGAGAGCGCAGAACAGTCTTGGCAGTGGATGCTTCTGGTCCTCACCTTGTTCCCAGTGCCTGCACAGCAGATACCCAAAGCCATGGCAGCCCCATAGCGTACATGGGGATTGTAGCTCTCTGACAGCAAAGAAACCACGCTCGGACACTGCTCAGGAGTCCTAAAGAAAGGCAAAAGAAGAATGTTGTTTATTATTATTGTTCTTCAAAATATGGAGATTTCTCTTGGTTTACTGGAAAATGTAAAGCTGTCCTTCTACACCACATGCTCTGCATTTCCCAAAATGCAACCAGAGGGGTGGAACAATTGGACTAGGAGGAGAACAAACAAGTCTAGAAATGAATAAACTTCCCTATCACTGCAAATACCAGACACAGTTCCCACTGCTGAAGTCTTCCTTTTTAGTGCATATTTTCTGCCTTTAAAAGATTACCCAGCAGAATGACATATCTGTTGAGACTGAGATCTTTATGTCCAGAAATCATGCCGTTGTGACAGACTCCACTAGCAGAGGTTTACTCTCCATGAGACACTTAGTACTGGATCTCCCATCAGCAGACACAAATCCCAACTCCAGTGTTCAACTAACCCTCTAGGTTGGTGGGTCCCCACCTCCCTTTCCCAATCACTGCTTCTTCCGATTCCTCTTCACTCCCGTCTACTGCTGTAAATCAAAGTGTCTGAGGAAATCCTAATAGAAAACACACTTCCAATCAGTTTATCAGCAATGTCTACTGTTGCTTTCTTACAAGATCATGCTGTGATGTTGCTGCCTTTTAAGAGATCTGAAATGGGAGTACATGCTCCATGCCTCGCCAGCTGGGAACCAGTGGCCTACTGGCCATTACAGCCCAGTGGTGAGGAAGATGAAAGGGAAGCCTTAATCTCCTATGGCACGAAGTACATGTTGCTAATTCACACTGTTGTATAAATATTGAGTATTTCAGAAATCGGACAGAATTCACAGGTGTGGATATATTCACTCCCCTCCTGTGTTTGTCGTAATATTTATGGCTCCATTAATTTTGGAGCCACACAAACCACTTCATAGTATCCCACACTGCCAATTTCAGCATTTCTAATGCAGCTAAGGCAAAATTATTTATAAAATAAGCATCTCTGCATCACACAAGTCTGCCTTCTGAACTCATAGGCATGGCACATCCATCACAGCTAGTCTGTTAGATTTACCCAATCTCATGACACCATGAACACAAAGCAATGCAGGAATGCAGTTGGCTCATGCATAAGAACAATGGGAAACTACAATGTGAAAGTGATTTAATTATATCTGTTTTCAAAGTGCACATTGTCTGGTTATCCACTTCATCTTACTCTGACCTGTAGCCCAGATTAGCTTTTTAACTGTCACATTCTCTATCCTAAAAGCAGTCTTGCAAGCCACTTACTTCGACGATAAACTGATTTCAGGATGAAATGTATAAAGAAAGAGCCAAGAACACCTTAGTTTTAGCTTCCCTTCTTAGGCTGTACCTGTTATACACAGGGATCATAGCATCACTTAGGGTTCATTAAGTGTCTACTAAAGCACTCAACTCAAAAAGTAGAAAAAAAAGTCAGAGTATACTCCAGCACTGGCTTAATTTTAATGAATACCCATTCACAGAAAATAGAAGCGAAAAAAGACTGTAAACATTTATCTAGTCCATATCCTTCTTTCACTGTGATTGGGGACAGAAGACATGCTCATATAACCACACACATACTTTGGTTACACTGCACACATACAATCGGTTAATTTGTACTCTAGCTATTATCTCTCCCCATTTCTACATGTTCCTCTAGTCTAGTCCTTCCCCAGGTACCCAGGTTTCAGAGGTCATTCAACTCCTCAGAAGTAAGGGCAGCAAGTGTCCAGTTCTCTTACCTCACTCCTGCTCCTAACAGTCTGTTTCTTTATGAGTTGTCCTAAAACATCCACTTGGGCAGAGTCCCATCTACCACCACCACCTTACAAAAAAATCTCCCTCCAAACAGCCACCAAAAAACCACGTAAGAGCAACAAATACAAAGTTGCTGGAAACTCTGCTGCCTCTAGGATGCAGCTGAGATGACAAATGTTAAGAAAAGGGAAAGAGCTGGGAAATGGAAGAATTCTATCTGGAAAGCAATACATGTGAAGACTATAAACTGAAAGACACATTTAAAACTACCTGTCAGACTCTTGCTCAAGTAACAGCTTGGATGTTGACAACGTTTTTTTAAAATGAGTTGATGTGGAGACTGGTAGTCACAAATCCTGTAATAAATGAGCCCAAGCATTCAGCCGCATGGAAGACTTCAGCTCTTGCATAAAGGCTCTTAACACCTTTGTGTTTGCTTTACTTCAGCAAATGTTAAACAGGCAGACTGTGAGCCAAAGAAAAACATCTTCTGGAAAAGATGTGATTACCCACTTTGAAGCATTAATCATTAAATTCCTGTCCAGAAAGCTGGATTTTATAGAATCATAAACTTGGACACATCTTTGTGTCTGATGTCCAGAAGTTCCAGCACAGTTCTTATTATAAAATCAGGATTAATATACATTAATTGATTTTGGAATTCTCTGCCAGATTTACATTATTTGTGGCCATTATTTGAACTGCTTTTCTCTCAAATCTATCCATAAAATGGTCAAACATTTTTACAGAGGCATTCTGTAAATCTACTTTGGGAGTTAAAGTTACTTAAGGGGTTCAGCACTTTCCCCAGTAATGCAGTCTTCTCAAACCCATTACCTTCAAAAGTATCTTCCCATGTAATAGAGAACTAGAAGGAAGAAGCACAAGTGAGCTGAGGAAACAAAAGAATCTTGCAAAAATGCTTATCAGAGTCACAGGACTTCAGTACACAAGAGTACTGTTGGCATCAATGTTTAAACCATAACATTCGCTTGCTTGCTTTATTGCTGAGACGCTTTACAGAGCCCTACACACTGTTGCCAAAGGTTAGCCTATATAAACCCAAATCCATGCTTAATAAAATTCATAAAACACAAAACAACTCTGTCGAGTAACCAAAATTAAAACTAAAAAGCCCTCATAAGCAATTATGGGCTGCAATCATAGTCCTGCTGCATTACTTCCAACAGGCAATCCACTTGGGGAACGTGTTTAAAATACGACCATGTTCTCCTCCCCTGGCCTTCACCCTTCGCTTTGAGCCGCAGAAGCTGCTTAGCTGACACTGAGCACAACGGAGGCTGGTCCTGCTGTTGGTGTGGGAACTTTTCACCTCACTGCTACCAAGCCCCACACCGGTTTCCAAACCAAGTCCAACCCCCTCGTGCCCTGTGGAGACCTCCAACACACTCTTGTGCTGAATCAATGAGGTTACTGAGTAGAAACCTCCAGTGGGAAAGGGAGAGAAATAACGAAGAGTGTGAGAAAACCTTAAAATAGTACTAAAAAAAAAAAAAAAAAAAAAAAAGGTTTATCAGAAGTCACATTCAGCAACAGGCTACTCTTACTGTCCGTCCTAATACAGACATCTGTCATTACTAGAAGATAAACATAGAAGATAACATCATATGAAATACCAGGATAACATCTGGAGATTTAGTGGGCAGAAATTTCACCTCCAAACACAATTTTTCCCTCCTCTTAAAAGTCATGCCCTAAACCTGGAGTATATTTAATATAGTTTGAGGACAGAAGCAATGTACCATAGTCCTCCAGTCTGACCTTCCTGTAACACAGTCCAGTAATTTCATCTGAACATTCCTACATTAAAGACCAAAGTATGTCTGTAACTGGGCTGTGTATCTCAGAAAGATGGGCAATGTCTACTTTTAAAAAACAAATTATCTTTAATGCACTGTTTCCTTCCTTTTTTCCTAACACTGGTTTTGCTCAGTTTGCTTTTGCAATCACATTTTACTACGGCAGCAAAATGACAACAAAAGAACAGCTTGATTATTTCCTTAATTTTAATCTGAAAATTGCTCAACTGCTCCTACATAAGCCATGAAAACAGTTATCAGCAAACCCAGACCTGTATACAAAAAACCTCAACATTTCAACTAGCTTCAACTTCATTCTGTTACCAGGAAACCAAGTGCACCAAGAAGCCAAAAAAGCCTGTAAGTTTCTTCTATAAGACTTCAATACATGAGTCAGCTACAACTTGGTTTCCATCCTACACCAGGGTAAGTTCTACAGTTTGATACATGGGCTGCACATGAAGGACTTCCTCCAATATAGTTTGGTTTAAGATATCATAAACCTTAAAGAAAAACAAAGATACACCAAGATAGTAATGAGAGATTCTCAGCAAAACATAATAGCTAGAATTTTATTAGTTTTACTCACCAACTGGTTGCTCTTGAAACCTTCACGACAAACACCCTACACAGCTAAGGACATTGATCTTCATGGAAAACAGAACCACAGAGAAAACAAAAGAGCTGCCCAACTCCTGCCCAAGCACCTTAGCCACAGCCTCAACTTTGATCTCATTCCTGGGGACGTTCATCTCCTGGATATAATTAAATATGTGACACATTTATATACATATAAATGTTATATTCTCTATATAAAAGCTGATACTTAGCTTTTTGAGTGCCCTAGAATTTCTGAGAAACCAAAGAAAGTTTTGGATTCTTTAATTACTTCCAAAGAGAGAGGAAAGAAAGTTTTTCTTGAGCCTCCAGTGCAAAAATTCCCAAAAGCAGCCCAGGATGCTAATTGCTCCTAACTGGGATTAATATGAACAAACTCACCCAGACCAGCTGGACACAGAAGGCATCAGTTTTTCTTTCAATCCATGATGCTTATGACCATGGAAGGTTCTCCACAGTTTGCAGAGAACCCTACAGTTGTATTTCCCTTTCACCACAAAGCACATCTTACAGCAGCATTATCAGGAATCTGTAATCTTTAAGGAACCTGAACCACTTTTTTTTCCCTGAAGCTTATTACAACCGCAACATCTGCAGATACTGTAATTCTTAGCAGGCTTTGCCTACAAGAGCCTTATTGGACTCCTGGAAGTTGAAGAACACTGTTAGATACATCAACTGTTTAAGAATCCCCTTTTCGGCTCCCCCCCCCAAGAGGCACGCAAAAACATCGCAAGACAAATTAAAAACTTGGATTGTCGTATCTTGAAGCATATTCCACTTAGTTTCTTAGATCACAGCCCAGCTAGAACCACATCCAAATACTTTTGTGCAGCTTACCTCCAACTCTGTAAGTTGCACATCTTGAAGGTTAGAGAACTGTTGCAATTTCTCTTTATATTTCATCAATATTTATATAAAGTAGCATCAATAAGTAAATAAACAGAATACTGAAAATAAACCATCACTCCAGTCTTCTGATGGAAACTAAAAATGGAAGCATCTGAAGCTTCACTAACATACACTTTTTAGTCTAAATATTTAAGGACTTCACAACTCATTGAAAAATTAAATGTCAGAGAATTAAAGAATAATGTCAAATATATCTTTTAAATTCCTCATTAAGTCTTCCCAGTCATATTTCAAAAGATTCTAAATATTTATGACATTCTAAACTATTGGACATGAATTAATCATTTGATACAGAACTATTTCCACAAGTTGCTTTGGTAGTGCCGTGACAGACAAAATAAGAAAAGCTTAACAGAAGTTTCATGTCATCCATGAATGAGTTATTAAAGAAGGAATGCAGACATCTAATGGCACAATTTGCAGTCATTTCTGGAGTGGGTGCGTGTAGCAGAGTGGAGAAAACACAGAAGATGGAAAACCTGCAGAGGAAAATGCAACAACTGGCATATTTCTGGGTAGACTAAGCATGGGCGTAAATCCTGTCTCTTTCTCTTTTGACAAGAAGGATCCGATCTATTCCTGTGCCAGGAATTCACAGCAACCAGCTCATGTGCAACCCAGCCTCCTTCTCCACAATGTTCTTCTCTGAAATGCCTCTTGCCTCCTGGCTGTCTAAGCTAGACTTGCTAAAGAATGAGAACTTCTAAGAAGCCTTCCACTGCCAGGAGGCTGAGGGCAAGAGCTACCAGGGCGCACAGCAGATGAACCCAAGTTATGAATAAGCACATGATGGGACAACACCATCACTAGTGTCAGCCCATTTCAAATAAAACAGTATTGAGATTAAAGATCCTGCTGCAGATCTGTGAAAGATACAGAAGAAGATGCGTTTCTCAGAAATTACTCAAACCTGGGAAAGTTCAAAGAAACATCCCAAAAGACAGGTAAGTTTTCTAGCCATCTGGAATGACAGAATGCATCAATTTGGTATATTTAACTATGCAAACCTACATGAAACTAAACATGTATCATCTTCCTCTGCAAGTTCCTAAGAAAACTCTGCTTTCATCTGTGTTTTAGAAAAATAATTTTCTTAAAAAATTAGATATGGATGCGTTTATACAGCTTTCATCAGAGCAATCTGCAAGCAACAGTACAGCCTTCAGCTGGTGCTTCATCAAGGTGTCTCCCCCCTCCCAATTTATCTCATTTAGCTATTCCAGTAGCGAAAGAGATGATTTTATCACATAAATGACATTATAATATCCACTGAGGCATTCCAGAGAAGTGAGAACACTTGATTTTTACTTTGATCAAAATAACTCTATACTGCAGTAGCCAACAGTGGTGCTTCTCTGACAGCAAGTTCTGAGAAGAAAATTAATAAAGAAGGAATATAGAACTCAAATTGACAAAATTCCCCTTCTGTAAGTCTGCAACCCCCCCCCCCCGCTGAAGTGGTAGAGGGGTAGTTCCTACTGTGCTGTGAAAACGCTAAAAGTAAAAAAAAATAAAAAAAATAATCAAAAAACCCAAACGTCTTTTAGGATAATGCCTCAGCTCCAACACAGGCTTGCAGCAGTAACTGATGCTGATGATTAACAGATGGTTCTGATAGATGTATTGCCCATTTTCTTCCCCAGATCTTTTAATTCTGTTCTCTAAATTCCAGGATATGGCATGAAGATCTGCACACGGCATACACCCACAAGCAGACCACCGAAGTTAAAGGATTCATTTCTTTTACTATAATGTAGTGGGTTTACTCTGCATCATCTTTTCTTTTTTCTTTCCCCCATTTATGATGCAAACACACTGTCAACAGCTCCACCTCCAGAAAGCAGTAACAATTCCAGCCACCTTTCGAAAAGGAAAAAAATAGCTCAGGTGTCAACGATGAAGGAAAACAAGCTTCATCTGTACAATCAGAAAGAGTGAACATCGGCTGTGTTTAATCCAATAGAAATCTTGGTAAAGACTTCAAGTACAGTTAGACTGATGCCCAGAGAGCCTTCAAGATTTATAAAATAAAACAGAAGTTGATAAGAAATAGTTGAACTTAAAGAAAACTGAATCCAAGTGCTCAGTAATCCAATACAGTATTGTCCTCTCTTGATTTCTGCTTTTTGTATGTTTTCATGTGCTTTACTCTCTCAGTACAGTACCTCCATGGGGAAGTGGTCAGATAAGAAACACAGAATAACTGGATTGGTCTTTATTACCTAATATATACTTTTCTGAAGAAGAAAAGATATCAAAAGTCAATTGCAATTTAATACAGTGTGGAATCTTACCAAGGGTTTCCTTTAAACAGGAAAAACAAGGAACAAGTGAAAACAACCTTGCCGAAAATTCTACTGTATGATCTGAACACATTTTAAGTCAAGTATTTCCATTAATTTCTGGCAGCAGATCTCTTGTTTTGGCACCAAAATAGCTGTATTCTAAAGATATTATTTTAATAATTATTTTTTTAAAACAAATATAAATCAATTCACAGTTCACTGAGGATCCTATTCCTGTCAAGCCTGGTAAGCACTAGCAATTCATGGAATGTAGTGACCAGTGACACACAGGGGGGTCAGACCATGACCTCATGGTCTCTTCTGGCCTTAAACTCAAGGACTCTCTTATACAGTTGCCCAGTTAAAGTCCTTGGAATTGAACTCTATTTCCATTTTAATGCAGAACTATAAGACATACACACATCTGACCAAAAGTTGGAAGGTAACAAAAGAGAACACTCATGATAATAAAAAACAGCTGCATGAAGTAAGATTTAAAGCAACAGCCCACATACTTAAAACAGTGTGAGACAATACTTTCATAAAAGCTAGTCAAGAACAGGATTTGAAGTGTTTATATGGCAGCTGAACTTTTTAGGGTTAAGTGTGCTTCCATCCAGAGAGCCTTGAAGTGAGCAGGAGAGAGCCAGGGCGCAGGCTGTGGGGGATGCAGCTGTAATACTGTAGCCTGAAGGGTCCTTCACAGGATCCGCACATCCTGACACAGCTACCAGGAGCACACACGATAGTACCAGAGGCACTGAATCAATTAACCTTCTCTGGTTCTTTTCCAGCCAACCCCCAACTCATTTACTTCCTTGCTTTTCCAGTGCTGGAGCTGGCGACACTGGAATGAGTCGATCAACAGCCACGGGTGGTAGCAGCAGACTGAAAGCTTTGCTCATCAACAGAAAACTGCCCAAGGACCCCTGCAAACCACTTCAGTTAAAACATCAAAAGAATGGAAGAGAAAGGACAGCAAAAAAACCAACACCACGTTATTCCTATCTTTTTTAAATGTGGCAAGAAAGATTCTTCTTCTCCCGTATTCAAGTCCTGCAGAGAATACCTGGTTAAGAAACACAGTTTTCTCAAAATAGAAATTCCTAACCTTGGTGTTAGAAGAAATGCCAGAGCTAAACAAAAGCACACAACGAGACAAGATTTAGAAAAAAATATAAAATACAAAACCAAATGAACAACTTTTTTCCAGAAAGGAGTGAAAAAAAATCTTATCTTAAAATCCACCACGTGATGAAAAAGAAAATTACAACGGATCTTCCTGGATGCAAAGCAATCTCTACTAAAATGCAAGAGAAAGAGGTAAGGCGATTTTTCACCTGAAAATTGCAACCCATCAAATCTTCTCAGTAACTGAACATTCGTGCAGCTAAATGCCGCGACAGCTGTTTTAGTCTCTGCTTGAAGGGGGAAATGTAAGCGTTAAGTCTTCAGCAGAGTTGAGAGAGACAGAGAGAGGAAGAGAAAAGGCTGTGCTGAATAGAAGCCCTGCTCAGATTACAAAAAACAAGCGGTTTACTCACCCACACCCCCTCAAGTAATGGGTAAATTCAGATGGCTCAGTTCCATAGATCTTTACAGTCCCCTTGAGACTGCCACCAGCGTTTTATTGTCTACAGCTTCCTGACTTTCACCTGATAAATTAGGAACCGTAGACATTAAAACGGAAGCCTCATACATCATTTCTGAGGATATTTTTGGGGTGACCCTCTGTGGAGAATCAGGATTCTTAATAAGGGGAAATATGGGAACTGCCGCCTGCCTACGCACACGCCGCCGGAGACCAGACACTCAGGAGAGGAGGAGTTGCATATACACAACGCCAGCATCTGCCTTTGCATCAGTCTGTACTTACAAAGAGCAAATCTATGTACACTGCATCTAAAGGGAATCATTTGGCATCCAAATTCGTCTATCACTTTTTACTGCTCTAGGGGGACCAAAAAAAA
>VZRU01019647.1:0-24816 GCA_013398155.1 Pedionomus torquatus | reverse complement strand
ATATATATATATAATATATATATATAAAATATAAAATATATAAATAATATATAAAATAATTTTTTACATGCTGGCTGTGAAGTGAGAGCATTGCTAGAGCCTCCTTCATATAGATAGCAGCCTAAATAATAATTGATAAAAGGGCTGCAGTCACTTTCTGGCTGAACACAGGAGCCATTTACAGTAGAGGGGTCATGCATTTCCCATTTCATCAAAAACAAAAACAAGCCAACACCCAACCACAAAACAAACCCAGACATTCCTTTCTCTGGAGTGAAATGCTCTCGATTCTTTCAGAATCTGGTCCATGCCAAGCCAACCACCAGGCCAGCTCTATGGCCACTACATGCTACATAAAACAGTAACTTACAGAGTTACCTAGTTCAACTTCCCTCATTATCCCAGAAACCTTTATCCGGCGTATTTCATTTTTTTAAAAACTACCAGAGAAGCAAGACAGGCAAAAGCCAAAGCTTATCTGCAACATGGGAGGTTGGGAAACACTATGGAAAGAAATACATTTTAGAATAATAATGTACAAGGTGGAGAGGGTTGTTTAATCATTCAAAATACATTAGGAGATGTTTACCCAATGTTCTGGCTGCCTATCTAATTAAAAATTAGAGCACAGAGATGGCCAAAAGGATTACCTATAAATATATCCAACTCAGCAGTCTTGCAGAGAGGAAAATAACAGTTTGAAGCCTAACAGAATGAGTACCTTGAAATGTAAATAAAGGGAACATGTTAAAAAACACCACCACAAACAGAACCACAACAAGAACCCAGACAAAACCAAGCAAAACCAAACAGACAAAATCCCAACTTTTAAACCACCCTAAAAAATAAGAGAAGCAATCAATTCAGCTAATCTCAACTATGGTGATACAAAACACATCTTGTAAAGCCAGTCCCGAGCCATCTGGAGTTCTATAAGCTGCAAGCCTTCAGTTCAGATTTTATCAGAAAACTTATAAGCAGACAAAAATAATTTGTTCATCACTCTTCTTGTATTCTCCAATATAAAACTCTTCTGAACCATTTCATACCTGGCCATACTAGTTATCACTTCTCAAACGTATCAGAATACAGTTTAAAATATCCAGTGTTTAGCAGAAGTGAAGGCACTAAGAAGAGTGACTGACATTATAAAGCTGCACTTTGATTTCTTATGGTGCTTTACAGAAAACATCATTTTCCTGAACCATTTTCCTATTATGGTAAAATCCACAGCACTGCAAGTCTGTATGAGAAGGCAAACGCATCACTCCCTAAATCTTCTTCTAGGCTGTCATAAGTAACATCAACCTTAAAAGGTAAACTAATGCAAGGACAGTAAACTTGGTAAAGGCATATCAAACCAGCTGGGACACTGGAGCCCAAAGAGGACACTCACCAGAGCCCTTCTGGCTCTTTGTCTTGCAAGCTGGAGCCAGGAGTCCCACAGCTCTGGCCAGTTCTCAGGGCTGACATTATTACCAAGAAGCATTAGATTTCTTTCATCATATTGATAAAGATGTCTATGTAATACTGCTAAGAAGCCATCCTTTGTTTTACTTCCCCTTTGGCTCTCTAGGTAACCATCAACACGGCAAAAACAACAGCCAGGAGAGAAGTAATTTCCATATTTTGCTTTGGGATTTGACACTGTGTGTACTGCCAGTGTCCATTCCCATGAGATACACTATTTTCTCCAGTTGCAAAGAAAGGCTTTTTGCCCTACAGAACAGGAAAGGAAGTTTTTTTTCATTTTAAATGGCAAGCTAGTTTCTAAAATAGGACAGACAGCTTGCTGAAATGTCCATTTGTAGCCTTACTTTTAATAATTCCTGTCAAATCCTATTTGCTAACCACATTTAAGATTCCTTGCATCCAGGTATTGAGGTCCTTTCCAGCCTCTGAAAAAACAACATTATGCTCTTAAAAAATGAAGAACTTCTTGCTCTCTGAAGTATCCTCTTTACAAATGTTGTAGACAGGTGACAGCAACTAATTTTCAAATTCATGAAGCGGTGCACAACAAATAAGCCTTTTACTCTGCAAAATGCACATCAGTATTCCCTTATAAAATCCAACAGGAAATTTCTGTTGTAACAAAAAATTATTCATCAACTTCATTTAACAGCTCAAAGAATTTCAGCATTTTTCATATCTTCATTTGAAACTTCAGCTGCTGAACAGTAGGTTGAAAGCACATTCAAGGGTTTGATCAATCAATTCAGTCATAAATCGCACTGCTTAAAACAGTTACTCAGTTAAAAAGTCTTAGTGTGTATAATCTGAGAAACTGAAAATATTTTTCTGGAATTAGATGTGTGGAGGGCAACATACTAGTCAGGTTTCACTCTTTTTTCTCATGCAGTGACTTGCAAATCTTTATAAATAATGTTATAGGCTCATTATAGGCACTACAGTAAGTATTCCAAGGCCCTAAAGAGCAAGTGACTTCCTGAAGACGTATTTTTGAGTTTTCAGCAGGGTACAAGCTGAGCTGAAAAAATTCATATTTAAACCAATCATATTAATTTATTTATCTGTGTAGACGTTCTATTTTACAACAGGAAGTTAAAACACTTGCTGAGATTTTCAAAAGTTCAAGTGATATAAGCCCTATTTTCCAAAGTAAGTAAAATCTCCTGTATACAGTCTAGAACAGCGGCAAGTCAATAGCAGGGAAAGAATTAATATAAGATGTCAAGAATGTTTGAAACAATTAATGTATTTGTGCAATTTGATTTTATAGCTAGAATTTTCATTAGAAGTTAGATTACTTCTGCTAGAGATGCCAAGGGACTTCTTCAGTGCTTTGCAGTTTGGTCACTGACACAGCACTGTTTCCAGTTTCATACCTGCAGATAAAGGCATTTGCAAACCCAAAAAGACTTCAGTGAAAGTCTAAGACTTCTTCTGATTATAATAAGATTTCTGTTACTATTAACCTTTCACTGAAAAGGACCCTCATTTTTGTCCCCCCGGAAGACTGAATAAAGATAAAATGGGTTGGAGAGTAAACAAGACCCTTTTAAAATTTCCTATGCAAGAATTAAAAAGCAGGTACGTTTCACTAAAATCTCCTTCACAGTTAATACACTGAAAAAGTCACTGACACCAACCATGGTAGAACGACTGTTAGTCTCAATCAATTATCCAGAACTGCCATCTGCCTACTAAATAAAGGTAGCTTGTAGGAGATAAAGAAAACAAACTGCTCAAGTCTTCCTGGAAGAAAATCCAAGTATCTCATCTGTGCTTGTCTTATAACAAATAGATCGCATTAAAATATCAAAGGCTATGTAAACACAAAGAATACAAAAGCAGGAAACATTACTATTTCACTTGCATCATCCTAAACTGAAGAACTGAACACAAGCCATGGAGAGATCTCCATGTTTGGGTAGCCTACACTTATCAGCCAAGACTGCATCTTCCTTTTGGGACTCTCCAGAGGCTGCATTGTTCCCTCTCCTGCCCTTAGCCTTTCCCCAACAACACCACACCAAGACAGAGGCAGATTCCCACAACTTAAGTCCTACTTCCCCGTGGCTCTCATTACCTTGGACTTAACTGCAATGAGAGCATTAAACCTTTTTACTTCATTGTTTCAAGCACTGCTGCATCCCACATTGAAGCCTTCTCATGAACCAGATTTGTGATTTCTATAAAACTTCAACCTCCCAATTCCATATATAAACTGAAGTGTTAGATGCACTGCAGCATTGCTCTAGCTTATAAAAATATAAAAATAAAGCTGACTACATAAACCAATCACATCTCACTCTGCAATATAAACAGAGATCAATCATGATCTGAAGTACTAAAAACGGAGATAAAAATAATTACATTTTTCCAATGTAAAACACTATAAATTTGTGTTTTCCACTTCATCGCAATAGTCTTAAAAAATAAAAAGGCTGACCAGAAATCACAACTACCCTGAATGCCGTTTTCCAACATCCATGATAAATATTTTATAAACCACTTTAGTAGAAAGAAGGACTAATAGGTAACATCAACATTAAGGTGAGCTTGCTATCTACGATCAGGTACCAAGACTGGGAGTACAGAGACACGTTACAGTAGCCAAGTCAACACATCTCTTCTTGCTGCTTCACAACACAGCTTCCTGTCAATCCCTGCTTCTACAAGGCAATCTCCAAACATCTCAAGCTTAGATCTCAGGTCTTCATGTTGCACTATTTTGACTGTCTTGCTAGTTGTGAAGAGGAAGAAAGGGGGAGATAGTTTTTGATAGTATTTTGCACCAGAGCATTTTCTGATAATTTAATACAGTGGCAATGAAAATGATCAGTCCCAAATACCTAACAAGTGTCTAATTTATGTAAGGCATTAAGCTGAGAGGGAAAAAAGCCATACCAAGCCCTACAGCCAGCAAGCTGTGTTTTTAATCTCCGGTCTAGACACCTCTAGGCTTCTTCTAAACAGTCAGCAGAACCAGAATGAACAGCAGCAACACTGCTGGTCAACAAGCGTCAATTCTACGCCCCCACCAGGAAAGCTTCAGAGAGTCCAAGAACAGAACAAGGAAGTCAGTTTTGTGCTATATGAAGAGGACCTCACAGTATATTCTGCAGCTCAAGCAGTATGACTGCTACTGCTCTGCTCCCAAGAGTGACTTGCCTGCAGACATTCACACAGCACCCAACATCCACATGTAACTGCGACAGCACCTCTAAACCATGCTGCCCTAATCCCTTCAAAACTCTGGCACCACAGCTGATGCTTTCAGCAACGCTCAGAGTGCATCAAGTGTTCCTTACCCTCAAGTGATTACATGTCACCACAGCGTCACAGCTCAGCTAATAGAGCTAGTGATGCTGTTGGTGAAATTCTTGCTTCTGCAATTTTTCACCTTTGCTCCAAGCAACAAAAAGAACATAGGAAGAAAACTCTTGAACATTATTGAAAGTGCATTTTAATATTTTGTAAGAGAAGACAAGAGGTACTGCAGTTACAATAAAACCCCCAACTAATACTAATTTAAAGAGAGCCATAACCACAGACTGTTTTCACATGTTAAGGAATATAGGAATTCTCTTAAAAGAATTATATGTTAAGGAAAAGTAGTGAATTGTCTAACTGGGTAATTTGATATGTTTCATAATACACTAGAAAATTTTATCTTGCTATTCTTAGGCAGAACTTAATAACCTAGACTAGAATATCCTATGTAAACCTTGATTATGAATTTTGAACTGTGAGGTAGCCACACACATTCTTCTGTAGATTTTTCCAATAATTAAAAAGTGCAAAAAAATTTAAATTATTTCTTTTCTTAAAAAAAAAAAATATACAAGAGTTAATCTTCAAGTTAAAGCAAAACTTTAATGCTTTCAAAATTAAATATCAAGTTTTATTACACTATGTTCCATCACTTTTTCCTCTGTTACTGTACTGCTTTCATTAAATCTAGCTATAAAAGCCAAGCTACACTCTTCAACGTACATGGTTGCATATATGTACTAGTAAGGGAGACTCAGAGGTAAACAAAGACATAAAAGTCTTATAGAATGTTCTGCTACTCAAATCTTTACCTAAAAATAGCTGGCTTTGTGACATTTATGACACTTTCAGTTCAAATCTAAGAGGAAGAACATCTATTTACAGACAGCTGTAACAAAAGGAGAAAACAAACTAGGTGACACTGAGAAACTCATGGACTCCAGCTCTGTCAGGAGCTCTGTCGTGTTCACCAATGGTGCTTTTAAGGAAATTACCATCCGACTGTGTAACTTCCAACCTTATATGGATTTGATTATTCCTATAGGAGAAAGAGATAGAAGCACAAATCTTTGCATACTCCTGCTGCTGTAAGCATACAAACCAGCACATGAACTTACACCATAATGGCATGAATTCCCCAAGAAAAATGCAGACTGCATTAAAGAAATTTATTCTCCTATTTAGATTCTGACCTTACAGTTCCCTTTCTATAACCACACACAAAGAATTCAGTAAGACTTCACGGGAGCTTTGGTCATGTTCCTTTACCTAAGACAAGATGGATTTCTGGGGCTTAGTCCACTGCGTTAGAGACCTGCTCACCCCCCATCGCAACACACTTCGTTCAAAAGCTCTGTATGCCTAACAGCTGACACATCACTGGCTCTTATCAGAACTCAAAGCTCTATTAGTGACCTTTAAGACAAGTAAATCCAGTTAGACTTCAACAATGGAGTTTTAAGAAAGAGACATAATTTTAGTCATGAAATCTGAGAAACTCACAGCCCACTTGCTCTTTATGTCTCTGCAGGCCTACGGTGTTGAGATGGGCCAAAGCATACAATTACTGCTAACTAGCAGTTGCAACAAACAGGAAAGGTAAATGGAAAACCAGCTTCTACCCTACACTGACAATATTTCTTTCCAGGAACTGAAACAGCTTTTGGTTTGTAACTAGAGAGAGTAATGCAGTGGATAATATGTGGGGCCCCGTAAGCAGAAAATCCTTCCATTGCTACTTGTGAATGCAGGGGGCTGGGCTGGACAAACCAAGGGCTTCCTCCAGAACCAAAGCAAAACAACTGAATGCATATTTTGTTAAAACTATCGAGTGAAAAGCATTCCCAACCACAACAGCCTAACACAAGCCTTTTGCCTCTAGAAGCCTGTGATAATCAACTGAAAAGCTTTAGTCCTTTGCTACCAAGTAAAGTGGACATGAATTTACAAGGAAATGTTCCTCCCTGTTTTGGACCATACACCTCCAAAAAGCAAAGAGGCAGGATAAGATCTGAACCACGGCAGAGCAGGTAAAGGAGTCGAAGATGACACAACTCATTTCCTCATTGCCTGGTACGGAGAGAACAGGCCCAGAACTATCTTGCTCCAATGAGATGCCAGCACATAGTAAATGGTTTAGCTCAGAGCTAAAGCATTCTCATTTTGGTAGGAGCTATCAATGTCCAATTTTGTTTTGCATTTGTTGAAAAGAAAAATTACATTAAAATCAGAGATCAAAAGTGCTTTGTCACAACCTGTTTGGAAACAAGATGCCTGAAACTATGGAAGGCCTGCATGGAATTTTCCTTCTGTATACTGATGCAGAAGCCAGTTAAACAGACCCTTTGGCTTCAGGAGAGGCTCAGATCGCTATGCAGCAAGGAACAATCTGTGCTCATTGAAAGCCACAGAGCAGAAGCTCTTGGGAGACGCCTGGTGCCCACAAAGAGAATTTGTTCTGTTTGTAAACTACATTGAATTGCAGTCAGAATATGCTTTAGATAAAACACAATGGAGCAGAGTAATTTCTATGTGAGGAACAACTTGGCTAATGCCAAACTGGCTGGTCGTATCAGTAACCCAGTTTCTTAATATCAGCTTTAAACACCTATCCTATTTTTTAGGATGAATTTACAGATTTGCCGCCAACCTAAAGAATGCAAAGATGCAAATAAAGATTTTTACATTACAGTCCTGGGCCCGCATATACACGAACTCCTCTCAGACACACTCAAAGGCTGAAGTTTTGCCCATTGCTTGGATTACACATACTACTGTACTAACTGATGAAGGTGTACTCCTTGGGGTGCTTTCTAGTTCCTCATCTAATGCAAACAAAAAACCAAACCCAAACACCTCTTATCCAGGGAACTATAAAGAACTAGAAAGCCCTACAGAATATCAGTTCAGCAGCAGATTTCGCTTTAGAGAACCAAAGCAAACAACCATGATTATTTTGTGATGGCTTACATCACCACAATGTAAGCCCTGTAACCTGTCAGGGTTTAACAGTGGATACTTAAAAAAACCAACAAAGACTATTTCAACGTCATTCTTCAGATTATTTTTACTCCAGAGGTGTTTTTAGATAGCAATCAGGCAGACATATTTGTCTGAATACTGCTCTGTTGCCTTTAAAAAACCTGACACAAGCACTGTGTATTTAATTTTTAATTAACTCTCAATCCTGCAAATATTAATTTAATTGTATTTCTCAGTATCATCTAACTCTGTTCAGACAATTAGGCCGTAAGTCTTGAAATCTAGAGAAAAGCTCATTAAGTAATGATCTGCTGAACATTAAGGAAGGCTTCCTATTCTGAACGAAGTTTTATTCTCCCCCGTCTTTTGACTTTTCAGTCTTCTGAATGAAGGTTGAAATTGCTAAGGTTTCAGCCTTATCAATTGAATCATCTTGTGAAAGCAACAGCGTACACATTTCCTGAAAAAGTTAACAGACAACAAACTGAAGGCTGTAGAAGCGACCACAGGAGATACTGTACCTGAAGAGAATGAAACCAAGTGACTCAACAGCTGCCCGCCTCACATCATCATTCACATCACTCACCTACCGAAGGGAAAAACAGGACACTCAGAATACAGTTAAAACACTCGAGGACTCTGCAGGTGTCAGGCACACAAGTTAATCAGGAAGACAGGGTTATAGAGAAGGAAAATTAACAATCATGTTCAGCTTTAGCTGAAACAGTGTCACTCTTGTCCATACGCTGTGACTGCAAGCCTATCGAAGAGCAGACAGACCTTGTCTTTTACAGCTGGAGCTGTATTTTTCCCCCGCCCATCATTACATGGACTATTCACTGCAAACCAATTACTAACTACTGTAGGATTGTGTTTTATTTTTCAATAGGTTCCTTGTTTGTGATACCAGATTGAATATTCTCTTGCTGGAAGTCTAGTTATCCTAATAATGTCAGAAGACCCTGTTATTTCTACTCGGAGTATTAAGGAAATCACTTTCATCACTTCACAATCTCTGATTTGCATCAGAACATTAGGACTGTAGACATAAAGCCTGTCAAAGTTACGTGCTTACTCTCTCACAACAGATTTCTTCCTATTTCTTCTCAGGTTGCCCAGAGAAGCTGCAGACGCTCCCTTCCTAGAAGTATTCGAGACCTGGCTGGCTGGGCCTTTCAGCGCTCCAGTCTAGTGGGAGGTGCCCCTGCCCATAGCAGGAGGGTTGGAACTCAATGGTCTTTATGATCCCTTCCAACCCAAACTGTTCTATGATTCTGTGTGCTCCTAAACCCACAGTACTTACAGCCACATGCAGCAGGCGTCTGATAGCCTTGTTATTCCCTGAGCCACAGTATGCCATAGCAACAGTGTACATGCCAGAACGACGGAGGATTGGATCCTGGAAGAGAAAGCATCAATATTTAACATCCATCTGAACAGGGACTCTGTAATTCCGACTTTAAATCTGTTCCGCTCTTAGGCCTGGAATCTGCAAACAGTAACAGGACAATCAGTAAAGCAGGGTTATCATTACCAATTGCAGGGGGACAGAAAGTTGCTATGCCACTGGCTGCCAAACAGTATCTGGCAGATGTGTCATTCTGCTTCTTACTCACCATCTGCCATTGACAACTATTAGATCCTTGAGAATGACCAGCACAGAGTGAGCCTCACCTGATTTTAAACACTACACCATGTTCTGCTCCTTGTTGCTGCTCACAGACTATGGAGACTGAACATGAGGCTAAAAGCGTTGCTGCTCTTGTATTTTTGATCCAAGTGAAGCAGCCTGTGAAACTGTCCCACTTCAGAACTATTTAAGAACTTCCCTGGCTCAAAGCAGCCAACCCCACTATAGCTGGAGATTCACAGGAATGCCACCCATGTAACAAAAGGGCCAGACACTAAGTCACAGTTAAACTCACCTTATCTCTGCAGAGACTCTCGATGAGAGCATCTGCCTCCTCCATCCTCCCATACATCACCAGAGCAATTCCAACTGCAAGGCCTCTCAAAATCTTTTCATGCTGAGTTTCCTGTGCGTAGCCAACCATGTCCTCAATAGCCTGAGCATTTTTAGATCCCAACATAACCAAGCCCAATGCCAGGCCAGCTGCCTCACCTGCAGAGCACAAAAAAAAATCATCAAGCAACAGTTTCCAAAACCACTAAGTGTTATATCTAAAGTATCACACAAGTTGTAGGCCAAAAGATCACTTCTGAACACCACCATGCCCAGCAACCCTATTATTCATGGCCAAATATGCTTGCCTTGATAACCTACTGGACACAACTTAGTGCTCTTCCCTATCAAGTTTGATTTTCTTTTCCTTGGGCCAAGAGCTGCTGAGATAATTTTCCTGTGAATTTGTGCCAGTGCAGCAGTAGTCGCCCCCACAAGCTCCTCCAAGCCCATAACTCAGCCAAAAAGGGCACATGGCTCTGGAGATCAACCACACTGAATAAAAAGCACATGACAAAGGAAAGAATAAAGCAAAATAAGGGACTATTTAAAGACCTAGCATGTCTCATCAATATTTGACATGGTGCCACAGACTAGTCCTGACAGGACCTCTGAACATTACTGCTGCGTGACTAAAGAACAACGCTGATCAGGAAAAAGTCAGTAAATAAGACGCAGCTAAGGCTGCGTCCGAGAAGCAATCTACACTGCTAACAGAAAACCTGAAAAAAATCCCAAGCCAACAACCCACTAAAAAACGCCAGATGCCTGATAAGGCCTCACATGGTTATTTGCTTTGAAAGCAGAACATTTACCTGTCACTGCATCATCCTGGTATAGATTTGTTTTCAGCAAATCATACACATCTTGACGTGCCGTCCCCATGGCAGCCAGACCCAAACCCAGGCTGCCACCATGTCGCACAATCTAGAGAAGCATATGCAAATTCAGCCATCATAAAACAGAGAACAAATAGTAGTACTTCATCTAAAGTAGACACGTTTCCATCAATATAAAGCTGCAAACTTTTAGCCCCAAACCACCCAAAACAATCTCTTGACCTGTTACAAGTACCACTTTCACCATCTTAGACAGTAACAGATGAAAGAGGCAGAAAATAGAATAAAAAGTCCATAAACAATGAGTATCAGAAACACAGCACAAGAGAATTTCTAGTATCTTTAAGGTCTTTTTGCCCACGGAAGGATTTACATAAAATCCTAAATCTGTGCCATGTGTAAAAATTGGTGCCCAGTAATAGCTTTTGAATAGAAAGGTAAATCAGTACTCACTTAAACAGTCTACATGCTCTTTTGTTCTAACAATAAATACAAGGAATGCAATACATTTGCAATACCCTGAATTCACAGAATTTTTAAAGAATTTTTAAAGAAGCAGTCTGAAATTCCCCAAGGAGAAGGGAACAAGCTGGGAAAATGCTAATCCATTCCTAACTTAAAAAGAAACTTTTTGTAGAAGTCTACAATCAGTAAGCAGTGAAGTAAAACATTGCTTTTTGTGTAAGATGCATTAAACCTACAGGACAGCAGAAGAGACACGTTTTGTGGCTTATTCCTTTGGCAGCTAAGCTGTAAACAGCAACAGTGCCTGAATACCGCAGGTCCACCAGCAAAATAAACAGATATACAAGTAGTAAGATTAAAATTCACTGTCAAATATGTAAGAATTTCCTACAAATCTTACCTAAACCTTGACCTTTGTTAAAACCAAATTTTATATTTAAGGCGCACAGGAGGTGTAAGTGTCACACTACTGCCATGGTCTTTGTTATGTCTAGCCTCCACTTCTCAACCACCTAGCAACCCTTCTAGATATTCCCAACAAAACAAAGGTTCATGAATGAACCCACTACTTACATCATTACTGGCATTCTTCAGCTGGTTCAGCAAATAGTCAATGATGTCCCCACCATGGTTAGCATGAATAAGGCCCAAGGCATAGAGACCTCCGCCTTCCTGGTAGGCTGACCCTGGAGAGGTGTCCTTGGGTAGGTACGTCGCCATTAGCTGTAACGCTTCTTTCTCATGACCCTGTACATTCGGTGTCCAGCAGCAAGCAAAGTGAAAGGTAGAAAAACAGTGGATGCAAACACTTGTGATAATATTTAAACAAGTCAGGAGAAAACATTACTTTCTCCACAAAAACTAGCCTTTCAGTGCTCTACAATCAGCAAAGAATCCTTCTGTACTGGGGTTTTATCGACCACAGCACATGACTATTCATCAATTGCTTGGTCACCGATATAAACCAGGGCAAACTTGGCCTGGTGCTGCCCTAGTTCATTCACCACAGCACTTTAATAAGGGTTGAGGCACACATAACAAAGTCTTCCTAGTATTTCAAAAAAGCTTTAAACATACCCTCCCTGCGAATTAATTTGAAGAAAACCTCTCTAGAGGTCACCATCTGAACTTACTGAAACTTACAGTAAGGACTTTGGTATTGTCTGAAAACCACTTAAGAAATGCATGCCTACAATTTTAATAGCTAGAAAATATTGACTGATCAACTCACTGATCGTGAGCCATGCTATCCTTTCACCTTTTTGATGCTTAGCAAAATTTATCACAAACTACCTCAGATATCAGACCAGACAGACTTGATAAAGCACAACTTTTCTTCAGTGCAAAGACACAAACTAAGTTACAGCTGTGCCTTGCTATAGACTTGGTAAACAGGAATATAGACATCATCCAAAATCCCCATTTCAATGTTTTCAGTGTATACAAGTTAACCACTTCTACCAAACAGACAGAAAGTAATGCAACATTACCTTGTGTATGACACCCAAGCTGGCGGTAGCAGTAAACTTTGCCCAGTTAGTGGCCCTGGCCAGCCACTCCAAGTTGTCTCTGGAACATGAAAAGAAAAACATTACACCAAGTTTTTCATATAGCCTATTGCTCATCCTGCAAGCACAGTTTCACAGCACTAAAGACTACTTCCACAGCATAAAACAACTCCAGGATGCAAGAAGACTAGCCACATTTCTACCTCATACTTCTCTCACCTTCATCATCACTGATTTTTGTCTGGTCATAGTCAAGCTTACGGATACTAGTGATCTCAATGAAAGATGGAGAACTGCTCACTATGCAGCCCATCAACTATCTGGGAGAAATTCCAGCAGAGTTTTTGGAGCTTTCCTTAAGTCCCTGGTAAGGTCATCCATGACATCTCCCTTCCAAGAGTCATTCAGCACTGTCAGTCTCTACCAAAAAACTACATCATCTCGGAAATTCTCCAACCGGTAAACAGAGACAACCAAAGTTCCAAATCTCCACCCTCCAAACTGCTGTATGGTCAGCAGTCAAATAAAGCCAGCTTGTGAGGACAAAAAAAAAAAGGAAGTAATTCCAGCTTCCTCCTTCTGCCACCACATTAGTTTTCAGACCCTTTATTTATTCTTCTCTCAGCCCATCAGAGTTGCAGCCACCCTTCAGGAAGTATCAAGCTAAATAGGCAACAGCGTTGTTCAAACCCCTCTAAATGTCATTGGAGCTTCCTTGCCATTGAATTACCTGAGGAACTGGTCACTGGTTGTACCACAATGCATAAAGGAGTTTGCTATAACCGTTGCTGTATGACACACAGAATTCCGCACTGCATCCTGAAAGAACAAAAATAATCAGTGTCACCAGTCAAAAGATATGCCCTAGGTCACTTAACATGCTTGCCAGCACACTGAGAAAATGGATTGTAATTATGCTTAATTTAACCAGCAATTTCCCTTTAATCAAAGTTAATAGAGTTTTAATACATTCTAATATATCCTCAATCCATCTTTCCAGCGCAAACCAATCCTTTCTATGAGTTTGTCAGAAATGTGATTACTACAATTGCAGTTTAACTGGAGAACCCCAACTTCTGGTTCCCAGACTGAGCACTGCAGAGCGTGTGCTGCTGCTGTTTCCAAGCCATGCCCGGAACACTACGCAGCATCACTCCCAAGCACTTAACCAGCAGGTGGAATGGAAAATTTTGTCCAATATATGTAAGGTGCCTCCTGAAACCGACAAACCCACTGACCAGCATCCCCTACCATTTTTGCTGATGACGTGTATCTCATTTCACATATAAAAAAGCCTTCTCCTATGGTTTCTAACAACCATTTAGTTTAAGAAAGTCTAATATACTTGCATATTTTTATTTGCCCACCCTCGAGTAACACTTTCCAAAACAAAACCAGTTACTCAATTGAGTAGCACTGCCCACATTACAATACCAGTTTGGTTTTGTCTTTGATGTGGAAATATTAGTTTCTGAGCACATATCAGGATTTCTGAAACTTCAGAAACCTTCTAATTTCTGAAACCTTCAGCCAAACTGAAGGTGTGGACACACATAACACTGCAACCAACATACGAACATGCCATAACCCATGGTCCCTCCCTCTCTCTCCCCTCAGCAGCACGTGCAATGGATCACTCATGGAGCTGGAGGGTGAGTTCATTCATCTTGCTGATCAAATGAAAAACAAACTCACAGAAAAAAGAGAGGAGAAAATAATTAGTTCTCTATAACCAATGGGAGGAAAACAAAGAAAAGAATCAACATGCTAATAGCAGCATGTCTTTAGGTCCTATTAGCTGTAAATTGAAACAATTTGATGGCCTTCTTTGGGTGTAATCAGCTCTTCTTCAGCCTCACAGGTTCAAGTGTTAAATGTTAATTTATCACTACAACACAGCTTTGTATCCTCAAAGCCCAGGGAGGCCATACTATAACAGAAGATGATGTTGTAAAATAACAGTAACGTGGTCAAAATAAACATGGGATCAATCCAAGACAACCATATCTAACAAACCCTCTTACCTTTGTGTTTTTAAGGATCATGAGGTCTGTATTGTTGTTTCGTATTAAAAACTGCAGATGTAACTCAATGGCCATTTCCCCACTTAAAATTTTAATCATTTTTGAGATCTGGTCCTTAGGCTCTGGGTTCTTCACATACAAGCAAAAAGAAAAAAAAAGAACCAATGAAAACCCAACTACAGTTCTGTTAAAACACAGTTCATGAGAAGCCACTCTAGTATGTTCCCATCACCACATGCCAAGATCTATGGTTTTAGGACTGAAAGGACATTGTTGCTGCCCTTGCAGCACAAGCCCAAACCTTCCACATAATCCAGTCCCTTTACACAACAGTGCCAAGTGGGATAAGAGACTCTTCTCAAAGAAATGTATTCTTTCACTGAAAGCTGAAGGATGAGTGATATCTGACATGCTGCAAGCTGCTGTTTGGCCTTACAGATATGAGTCTCCTGCAAGAAGCAACCACTTTTATAAACGTGAACTTCTGTTTCCATGGAAGTTTTAATGGAGAGCACCACAAATTCACAATGACCCTGCTGAGTTGCAGCATCATTCTTTAGAGCTGTCAGCTTAATTTAGAACATCTAGTAGAACTAGGGAACTGTATAGCTATATTTGTAGACAAATACATTTGTCTTTCAGGGCTCTTTGAGAAAGCCTTCTTCTTCCTCTTGACTAAACAGTTTCCACAGATTAAGTTCCAACTGAAGTCCTCCCTGTGCAGGGCGAAAAGTACACTGCAGCTCTTTGTACTGACATTGTTAGGTGGTCAGAGACCAGCCAAGCAGAAGTAGTTCAGCCCTTAAACTAATTCCCTCAATTATTTCTTTGTAGTCAGCATTCTGAATTGTGGAGGATTAAGTTCAAGAACATTTCTGGCCACATAGGTAGTTTTTATGTACTTGTCCCTTGGCACAGTCAGCAACGCCAGTGCAGCACAAACCAATTCCAGACACCTGTCCTGCACAAAGGCACTGTCTACACATTCCTTGATGGGGCAAGTAACTAGACACCTTTTGTTTGCCTTGTGGAACATAACTTCAAGAAAAAAATTACTTAAGGGCAAACAGAAGTGTTAAGTTCTCTTCCAAAATCTCCCCAAAATTCCCAAGTCTAGTTTGCAAATAGGCACCATGGAGAAAAAGGAAAAACACCAAACCTGTTTTGGGTTTTACTTTCCTCTCTGGTAGCATTTCCTTCCCTCAGCATTAGAAGCATCAGAATTGTAATAGTTCATTTCTAACACACACATACAATTGCATTTCAGCATGTAGAATAGCTTTCTCCAATACTTGGGAAAAGAAACTAAACAAAATTATTCTTATCAGCTGGCCCAGCAACACAGCCACCATACTAGCCACAGGCAGCACCTTCCTCCTCCACCGAAATGAAACTATGCCAGCATCCCCTTCAGCCATACAGGCAGAACAGCATCAGTTCTATCTAGGCAGAATTGCAGCTGGATTTCAAAAAGAAAAGGAAAAAAAAAAAACCTGCAACAAGCTGATCCATCAGCTAAGGTTTCCAGCAGCAGTCAAATTTCAGGCCCTTTTTTCTGGAATGAGTTAGTTTTTTCCATAGCAACAAAAACCAAACATGTGAGCCAGAACCTTCCCTTTTTTGGGGCTCACTAATTCCACTGAAATCCACCCACTTTCTACTCTCCCTCAGCTTTCAGTATCTGAACTGCTAGTCTTTCAGACTGGCAGATATTTGGTCCTCAGAGATCATCTGTCACCTTGTCCCCAAACAAGACATAAGTGGAATTCCATTCTTCAATAGCCAAACCAATTTAGCAACCCCAGTGATCCAAACAGAACACAAGAAAAAGTAAGCAAGGCATATTTGGGGAATGGCACTTACAATTTCTGCAGACTTCCCTGCACAAGTGCTTCCTGGTTTCTCTTCTGCTTCCATAGCATCGCTGAAATAAAAATAAAGTAAAAATGAAAAATGCAATCACTCATAGCTAGTCAAGCACTGTCATTATGGCTGAACACAGTCCTGAAAGAGTAGACTGGGACTGGTAGATGATGACTGGAAATAGGACTTTTACAGGATAAGGGCTGGAGGTCACTGTTGAGAAGCAAACTCCTCCCCAGTTCAATTTTCAGGGAGCTTGAAGACAAAGGCCCAGAAATCCCCACCCGCTTATTCTGTCTATAGAGACCCTTGTAGGGAAAGAACAGCCAGAGACAGGGGAGAAAGCAAGGTCAACAAACAAGGCAGCAAAGATAATTATGTCCTCATCGGGAAGCCTTGAGCTCATCACTATTAGGGTGGATGCTTGAGTGTTGAAATGGAAATGAAACATATTAAGCTGTTGTTAGCACCTTGTCCTAACACTTCACAAGCTGACTCAGATATTATTCCCTGCCTTTCCTTTTATTTCACTGGAAAAGAAGGGAGGAGAATGCCTGCTATGCCTTTATCACGGATTCAAAAGCATTTAGACCCAGTTCCTCAGAGCCGTGTAAGCCATAATATTTAACCAGCCTTGATCCAAGCAGCATTCTCCATCACATGCTATCGAAGACAGGTTGTGTACAGGCACGACAGCTCTGGTGATTACAGAGCAGATGGAGCACAAACTTCTTCTACATTGCCCTCAGGATGGGAAACAGTTTTAGTATGGATTGGCCAATCCTCTAAAAACAGAGATTTAGACCAAAACTATGTATGTCAAGTACCTGTAAGCCATTAAAAGAAGATGGAATGGTTACTGCCAGCTAGGGTTTTCTTAACAACAGCTTCATACAGCTAATATCCAGCAATGTTGATCACTGAACAAGTTTTAAATGTCAGGACTTTAAACAAAACCCAGGCTAGATTTGAGCTAGCTCTTTTTAACTGCAAGAAAAAAGGCATCTGTAACACTGCAGTATCATCTGAGCTCTCTTCCCAGAAGCAGGCAGGAGACCACAAGCTATAATGTGAAACCCAACTCGCACGTAACTGCAACGAGTTTTTTGCTTAAACTCTCCCTTTACCTACAAGCTGATGCAAAGACCACACAACATCAGTTTTTCTGAGCAATTCACACTATGGCTTAATGAATTACTGCTCATTAACTGAGCCACAGTAATTGCACCATGCTTAACTCAACTGCAAAGGAAAACATGTTCTTTCAAAACACAGTGGATTCTGGTAATAGACAATTTTGCCCTGAGCAAACAGCACATTTTGTCTATTACCTTGACTTAAATGAAGGGGAATAACTTGACTGCTTAGTAATGGGCATCCACACACACAACAGGAGGCTCCACCAGAACAGGATTGTAACAACACAATTCTCCAGTTCTCGAGCCAATCTCCTCACCTGTCTTTCTCTGATCCAGGGACGGTGCCAGTGTTGGTGGATCCAAGCACAGAGGCAATGGGAGTGCCAACCGTGCGGAGATTCTGGATCACAGAAGACAAGAACTGCTGGCTAGCACTTTCATACAGATCAAAGCAAATTTGGTAGGCCATAAGAAGGTTATCTTCCTTTACCAGTTTTTCCAAAATGTCGCTCACAGCCTGTGGGTCATCCAGGAATATCAGGCACTGACCAGGAGGAAGGGAAGAACATAAAAAAAGTAATCAGGATACATTATATACTTCAGAATGAAAAAGCAACACACCCTGAGACCACGCTCCATTTTCCCCATTCCCTCATCTGCTGTTTCCACAGAATACCCTTTTACAGAAAGAAAAAAAATCTCTTTCAAAGGAGACAACAGAAATCTTTCAGGATTTTTCATAGGCCAGTTTAAAAGCAAGACCAAGTACTACAAATTCAAGACGTGCCATTCCAGCCTTCCTATTTCTGCAGCTTTATCTTTGGAAACGACAATGTTGTTCGAATAAACAAAGAACTTTCAAAAGCACATTAAAGAAGCATCAGTCATTTTGTAGGAATGCCTCAGCTAAAACGGAACAGGTCAAACACTCCTGACTCACATATACCTGGCATAGCAAGACTGGCAAAGGCCTGAAAACATCTGAGTTAACTTGTCTGAAAGTGTTTAGACAACCTGTTGACAACAGCTTACCAAAAACCAAAGCACCATAACTGTTCTTTGGAGGAATAAATACAATTCCAAGCTGTGAACCAACCATCTGATACTCCCTATATAGGTTTGAAAGGCTAGGCAGACAACTGTCAGAGTTGTCTATGTCTCCAAACTGCCTTTGAACTTATTTGTTTCTCTATAAATTGACCAAGTGTGCAATATTTGCATCTCTTTTTCAAGTTGATCTCACTTTGATAAATATTTGAAGCACATAACCAGGAAAAGATATTTAACTGAATAAAAAACAGAGATCAGGCAGATGCCAAGTCAAATACCTCTGAAGAAAAGTAAGTTTTGATTGATCTTTAAGTATCACTTTGAGAAGTTTACCTGGCACACGTTGATGAAGTCTGGTTTCTCCAGATTCATGTAGATTTTAACTAGAACTCTCAAGACTTTATTACGGAACTGTTTATTCTGCATCAAAGACATACAGAGCTTCAAGCTGTAGGCTAGCATCCCGGGAACATCGTTCTGAAATAGAATTCAGGGATATCAAGTCTGGGTTTGAACTGACAAGCAGGATTTAGAAATTAAAATACAGCTACCTCCTTTCTATTTTAAAAAGCAAAGAAGACATGCGCATAGAAACCTTCAGTTTCTCATTTCCAGAAAAGCTTACACGCAGGTGTACCGCAATTTAAAGAAAAAATACTAGCAAAAATGTACAGGACCAATATTTAATTTAGTAGTTAAAACATGCAGAAGATTAATTTAGAAGTTTAACACTTATTTCCCCTTCTTCACCTTTCTTGTTTGAAAAATCACTTTTGGATGCTATGAAATTCACAGCGCTAACATCAAATGTCAGCAAAGCAAATCATACACAAATAAAAGATCCCGAACACACGTATTTCTTGCTAGAGACTGAAAAAAAAAATTTGGTTATTACACTTCAGAAGGGTAATTTAAATTAAAGAATTGTAATTGACAATTAAGTTAGTAAATGCATAGAACAGCAAACAGAACAGAGACAGCAAGATGGATGCCTTATGATTCTCATTCCCATGTACAGAAATGGAAGATGTCCAAAATTATGGGAAAGCTGTAAAGTAAAAAGTGGCAAAATTTAAACAATTTAAACCACGTGTCTGGTATATGACTGAGATACCGCAGCTTAAAAAGATTATACAGAACCACTGAGCCACTGCAAAGGATCACAGGCATCCTTCTCTTATTGCCATTACTAGATAATGTCACTTAGCTTAAACCTCCAGTGAAAGATGTTTAAGCCAGACTACACTGCCTTGCCGTATGGGCGGGCTAAGACTACACACAGACTCTTATTGCACACTAGAACAGCTCACCCAAATACTGGATTTTTTTTTGTTTTGTTTTGCCTACCATAAATAAATCACTTGCCTAGGCCTAAGGATCCCTTTTCCAGAGTGAATTGCAGCAGGTGTCAGGCACAAAAAAATAAAAAAGTTTTTCTTACACTATGCCAGACCAGCATTTAACATTCTCCCAATAATTTGCAGCTGGGGGATTTCTTAAAAGCTGGGGACTCTCTATACTTGATAGACCCAAGTGGCTCTGCTTTCCACAAACACATCGCAACAAACACCCCTGAGTTTCATCTTTTATTCTGTTCATACAGACCACAGCAAGTTCCATAGCAACATGGATCTTGCACTTCACTTCTGGATCTGTATCGGGAAAAGACCAGCTACATGCACTTCCTGCCTCTTGCACGTACCGATTCAAGGATGGTTTTCTCAAAGATGTCCAGCCTGCGTGTCTCTAGAGCAATGCCGATGGCCTGCTTGTACTTGTGATCATCCAAGCACCGCTGGAACATTTTGTTCACTATTCCTTCTAGCCTTTCATCGACGGGTTTCTTCTCCCCTTCGGGCAGCTCTGCATTTTCCACACACTGCTTGGTATAGTGGTCGATACATTTTGCTGAAAAGATATTGAATAAATACAAAGGGGAAAAAAGTCAGCTTCCTAGATGCCTTCAGATTTTTTACAGATGAAGAGACCAGGATGTGCATGCAGACATTCTACCAGCAAATACAGCATATGGTAAACTACGCAAAGATGAGGCACAATAACTGTGCTGTCATATACAGAGAGTAGCAGAAGATACTTATGTTCTCTCCTAACAAACTCTGATTTTAATGCTAAAAGCAAGTAAATGTTTTTAAAATGGAACCAAGGACACTATAGTTATTCAAGTGACATGATATTCTAAATAAAAGGAAATAGCAGTAGGAAACTTTCTAGCTCCACTGTAATCATTAGCTGGGGAGACTGAAAGCATGACCGGGTCCATCATATCTTGTACAAGGTAAGTGAGAGCAGCAGATGAGGCTTTTAAAAGACATTCAAATTAAACATGCATTCAACATCTGACGTGCTATCTTGTTACGGGTGGATAAAAAAACCATAATCGTACCCCTCAGGTGTGCAGCCATACTTAATAGCTTAGTATTTACATACTTAATAGCTTATTATTATTGCTGACATCAGCAGTAAGATTAGCACACAAATGAAAGAACAATAAACCACCAAGGCAATTTTCCTATTATGAACTCTCAACAGAATAGGTATTAAGAATAGGAAAAAAATGCCAGAACTCCTAAGTCAGTTTCACTACAGAATCACAATGTAGGACAAAGGAAGCACAAATAAACCAGATAAAATTAGCTGCAGCATAAGTTTAAATGGAGAAGAACAGGAATATGGAAAAAAGCAGGTAAATCAAGGAAAAAATCTCAAAGTTACAGTAGTTTTGACAACACAAGAGCTTTTATTTTGCAGCAACAGTTTTTTACCAATGATCGTTTCCACATATTCCGAGTTGTCGTTGACATTGAAGAGGTCACCGGCTCCCAGAGCATAGTTCAGTGATTCCTCAAAAGCTCCCAGATGGTAAAAAACTTTAGAAGCAACTAGAGCAGCAAACTGCCGGCTCCGGAAGCCCTCATCTTCATAGAGGACTTCACTGCAAAGAAAAGAGAAATGTATCAGCTCTGTGTGTATGTATCAGTTCATGGCCACATGACAGCTAGGCTGAACACACATCTTTGGGACTACAGCTCCAATCCCACGTTTACATTAATGTTTTCCAGAAAATAAGGAGCTAGATCCTGTACTAGCCAGTATGAAAGAACCAGAACTACACCTGTTAAATATCTCATGTTCTTTTTAAGAAGTTCACCCTGAAGTAGTAAGCATGTTCTCTTACATTTTGTCCACTGACTCAGAGATTTCTGCCCAGAAGTCATTGACAACAGCATTCAACTTGTGAAGAGCAAACTCCTACAAAAAATAATAAAAAGTTATATTACACAAAAAATATATATTAACTTTACACAGTAAAAATGAAGTACCACCTAAGACTGATATAATAAACAATGACCCATTTTGACAGAAATTCTACTTTAAAAATCTTTGCAAGTCCTTTGCAAATAAAGGGCTGTTCATTTAATATGTAGGACAACCTTAATCTTCATTCCCATGGCCCCTCTGTTGCTGCTTTCTTCTACAGCTACTGTGACTTCTTTTTTTTCTCAAGTGAAAACTGTTATTGTGATTTTGTTCTATATCACTTAAATTATGCTAAAACCTCGAAATGTTCTTCAGCTTTTAATTTTATGTAGTCAAAATGCAGTATCTGGAACACTTTTAAGTAACAAAGCCCCACTACCATCAGAGAGTTGGGAGCTTTGGTGAATAGAGATCTCTGTAATGTGAAGCTCCAGTTTGATCCACGTTCAAAACAAGGAAGTTTGCCATCTGTTATCATGTTATTTAAGCCCTTCCTTTCAGCTTTGAGGCTAGATATGATTTGGGGCCCACCTGTTGCTCTCCAACTGTTAATTAGTGAGATCCACTCATTTCTGATTTTAAGCTCTCAACATAATGCATTAGCTGTTACTTGCTCCCAGATATAAGAGCTTACCTTGAGCTGTGGCTCTTCTTCATCCAGAAGAGAGATAATTCCAGCTGCAAAACAAGATCACAGTCAGTTTTAAAAGTCTATTTCAGAAGCAAACACGTTACTTAGTTCAAAACCAATAGAACAAGAAAAGTGTCTGTCTCTGGAGTGCTAGTTTGAAATCATTGGCATTAAAATTCAAAGATCAGATCCAAGTCTGTATATTTAAATGATATAAAATAGTTCTGAATTTATAACTGAAAAGGTACACTGCTTATAAAAGGTGATACTTCTAGACTACGTACTCAACAGGAACTTAAAGAACCTGGAATTTACTTCCAGCTCTCCAGCTTCATCAATAGTTTGCTGACTTATTTCTAGCAAGTCATTTCCCACTTCCACAATAGGTATATAGAAGATCATGCAAAACATCCAAACTTCTTTCATGCCAAGGAAACAGGCTTCATGGCTAAGAGATGATGTTATATCTTGGAGCTTTAGCAAGATTTCTGTCACTGTTCCAGTACACTTGTACAAGCAGCTACAAAAATAGCTGTTTAACTGACACAACTGAGTTGTGTAACAACAGTTACTTGGGGAGTTCAATCTGAAGAATGGTTACAGACAGTTTCATTGTCAGACTGCAAGAACACAACCGAAAGGGTTGGAACAGGATCTGATCGAAGTCCAACACAATTCACTGCTTTTCATCTTTTGTCTGTTGTACAGATTGATAACCTTAAGACATCAAATTGGAAATGCCAGCAAGCCTGCTGGATCAAAAGATCTTGATAAATCAAAAAGGAGAGTGTGCAGATCAAAACTTTTATAGAAAGGAAACTGAATGGTACAGTGGATTACGATGAAACATGATCAGTCATATCGTATGGCTCCAGTGGAAAGCAGAGAACCCAACTTCACACTGAAGTGCGTGAGAGCCTTCCTTGGCAGATGCATGAGGCAATCCTTCCCTCTGCTTGGCACCAACATGCCCAAAGCAGACCAGTGTCCGGTGCTGGGCACCACATTCTAAGAGTTATGAACAAACCAGGGTATTCAGAACTGAGGGGTAAGAACAAAGAGTCCTAGTAATCAGGACTTAGGCAAGTTGACTGGAGGTCTGTGCTGTAACTGGCTAGTCTACAGAATCCTGGGAAGGGTGTAGAGCTACCATGCGTACAGGGCACCTGCCCATAGGAGGAGAATAACTCAATCTTTGTGTCAGACATAAACAAGCATAGTAAAAACAAGCTTTGTGTGGAGTTTTAAAGATTGAGGTTTTATGGTAAGAAAAGTATCTTTTTTGGCAATAAGACAGTTATTCACTTTGCCTCACAAAGTTCTAAAACCTCCATTACCAGAGACATTTTAAAACCATGTCAGACAATGTTCATCAACAACAACTGAAGGAGAACTGATGTGGCACATAAGGCAAGGAAGTCAGGTTCAGTGGCCCATCCCACTGCACTCCTTCCACCCGTTTTATGCAACTAATCCAGATGTATGATTTGTTTTTAAAAATAAGCTTCTGCATTTACCTGATCTATCTGGAGTAAGCAATCTCACTCCTATTCAACACACCATTTCTACCTTTTTAAAAGTCCTTTGAAATTAAATCTATTTAAAATAAGCTTTCAACATAAAGCAAAAGGCTCAGAGAAAAAGAAAGCTACTTGCAGACTATTAGCCTCTGCAGTTTCTCTCACAAAGTCACAACCAATTGAACATTAATAATTTCTGACATAAGTACATTTGGAAATCCTCCTCATATTTTCTTATGTTCTAAATTGTATGCCCAGTGGACCCAGAAACAGAGTTTAACATCTAATTTCTCACACCCTTTATTAGCCTGAACTCTTCAGGGTGGCTCTTCATCTTCAAGGCATTTGTGTTTCTGACCCCCTCCAAAGCTCAAGTCTGCCTCTTCTCCCTTTCTCATTCTATGCTGACCTCCTACGGATCCCTCCTGCCCACCCGTTTTATACCTCCCACTTTTATTTTTCGGCAGGCGGAGGCCTCCTTCAGTTCACCCGGCTGTCTGCTGGGGGTGAGGGAGGGTTGGGTCGGAAAACCACCAGAAAGCCCTCATTAAGTACCAGCAGAGGGACGCGGCGCCGGGACCGGCGGGCGGGCAGCTGCCTCTGCCTCCCGCTCACCCCCACCGAGCGCGCCAGAAAGCCAGCCCCGCTCAGGCCACCGCAGCACCCGGGAGAGGGCGGGAGGCCGCGCCGGGGCACGGGCTGGCACCAGGAACGGGGCAGCCCCTCCCGCAGCTCAGGCGTAAAGCGCCAGTTGCGGTGAGCCGCCGGGCACGGGGCTGGCCTCCCGCTCCTGCCGGGGCGCACGGCGGCTAC
>VZRU01019646.1:78225-92669 GCA_013398155.1 Pedionomus torquatus | reverse complement strand
GGGCAGGGGAAGGGGAAGGGGCAGGGGAAGGGGGTAGCAGAGATGTGTTTATCAAGCAGTCTGTTGTCTTGAAGAAAGATGCTGCCCTGGGATGTGTGGTCAAAACCCACTGAGCCCAGGGCTCAGCATTTATCACATTACTATACTTCAGAAACACACATATTCTAGCGTTTAACTCATTTCTACAGCAGTCTTAGCGTATGAGGCTGTAAGTTTAGCTTACATGTTTTAAGGCAACAAAATGCTCACTTATTAGAATTAAAATGACTTATTTGATTATCTAAAAAATAGCCACAGTGCCACCATGATTAGGGAATAATACCACCATTTAGTTATAATATCTAAACATTCAGGGATAAAAGGAAGTATTCACAACCAGTTCCTACAGATTTGGCAAAGTAACTCCCAAAAAACTTTGATAGAATTTGTAAGAGAAAATCATCTGTGAATCGGAATTTGTGACTGAGGTACTGAAGCCACTCATGTTTCCTTTTGTGTCTACAACTCACCTGTCCACCACGACTTCAGCTCTTAACTACAGTTCCCTCTCCATCCGTGCAATTCACCCGTCTGTCAAGATAACAACCATTTTCTATACATAAATGCTGGCAGCAGTTGAATTTTTACTGTACATATAGCTGGACACTTCTGGAAAGCATGTTTTTGATACGCTGCATAGGTTAGTAAATGCCCTTTAAAAACAATTTACTAGTCACATCTGCAGTTTGAATGTTTCTTTCTAAAAGACAAACCAAGGCCAAGCAAGACAAAGAATCTGCTGATACACACATGTCACTCCAAGAATTCTCCTGACAAAGTTCCCACACCCAATTTAATTACTTCCCTACTGTAAAAACACTTTCCATCTGCATTTATTGTAATAGTTTCAAATCCAAAACCAACAGACTATAAAGCTAGCTAAATAAATGAATGATATTGGCCTCAGGTCCCAAGCCAGGAGCTATTCTATAAGGCTGTGTGTCTCCAGCATTCGTTTTTATGCTGATGTTTCATTTTATGTGCAATGTTTTCACTTAAGCCTTGTTTAGAGAAGAATTACCTTGCTCCAGGCTCTGAAGTTTTACCGTGCTGCGCGGTGCCCTCTAGCGCCGCTCCAGCCAAAGGGCTTCCCCGGCAAGACCAAAGTCACATCAGGAATAGAGATCTGATCAAAAAAAGTCCTGCTCCGGGCTACATTTGACAGCATCACATCATGGCCAGGAGCATTCATCCCAACTGTGCCCGATACATCCTCAGACTGAAGCTGTGGAGCTCGAAATGAAAAGCTTTTTCTTCTTGTTGTTTGAAAATGCACCTTAAAAAAAAATGAAACTACCAGATTTAGCCTCCAGGTTGACTACTTGTAACCCTTCTACATTTGGGAGAAAAGGATGGGTGTCAGGAGGATGGGGACAGTCTTGTTTTGGTGGTGCCCAGGGACAGGACAAGGAGGAACGAGCACAAGCTTGAACATAAGAAGTTCCACCTAACCATGAGGAGGAACTTCTTCACTTTGAGGGTGGCAGAGCCCTGGAAGAGGCTGCCCAGAGGGATCATGGAGTCTCCATCTCTGGAGACATTCAAAACCTGCTTGGACACGTTCCTGTGCAACCTGCTCTGGGTGACCCTGCTGTGGCAGGGGGGTGGACTGGATGATCTCCAGAGGTCCCTTCCAAGCCTTTCTGTGATCTAACTATAGCTCATATGAAATTTCTTGATGTGCAGAGGTAACGACTGCAATGTATTCTGGGTCCTCAGGTTTGTTGCAAGATCATGGTCTGATGAAACCACATCAGACTACGGACTTCTTCACAATTTTTAAAGACTTGAGATAGAACAGTCTCGTTTGGACAGGGAAGAAACTTAAAACTACACACATACACGAGTGTTTTGCTAAGCTGGGGTTCTCTGTGCTGTCAAAGTACATGTATAGTGCTCAACATTTGTAAGAACTTTTCATCCAAAGCAGCAGCACAGGAAACACATTTTTCATTTAGATGTCACCAAATGAGGACTGAAGAGCAGAACCTGCCTCCACTGAAGGCTGGGGCAAAACTGCTTGTGACTTCACCGGACACTGAATTTTGTGATCCCTGACGTACATTCAGTTTCTACCCAACTAAATGAAAGGATGTAGTAATAACTGGCATGAAATCTAATAAAAGAAATTCAAATGGTGCCCAGCACAGCTCAAGCCACAGGTATTAAACTGGCCTTGGAAACTGCAAAGGATCCTGCTGCAACAGCAGCACAAAGACATAACACAGGATGGGATTTGGGGGTAAACCTTGAATTACTTCCCTTTTTTCACGTTTCAAGCAAAATATTAGTGCGACATCAGGATTCTTTTGTAGCTCTCCCCTCCCAACTAAACTCCTGAGTTTTTACGAAACTGAAATAGGTCTTCTAAACAGAAGCAAGACAAAACCAAAAGCATTTCAAGCCACAAAACTTGAAGATAATCATCCACTGCTGCTCAAGAAGATGCACACCTGATGGCACAGCTAAAACAGCTACTACTTCGCCTGCTCAAAAGTACACACATACATCCGGGTATAGAGGTGCAAAAATGGCGATTAAATCCAGTTTTCCATGTATATACAATCTGCAACACCTAATTAGAAGAGTTTCTCTATAAAGAATGTGTGGCCTCTTCCCAATTTCAGCACACAGTGGCACATTTTGTACAAGTGAAAACAAGGAAGTCTTGATAAAGGTGAATTTTCCCAAATAAACCATATATTATTGGTAAACCTCAAGACTCAGGTCTGCAGAAAACGTACAAAGACAGATACAACTGTTTACACAGATTTCCCTACAGTATTTAATGGGGTTTTCTATTTTTAATTGAGGATGGAAATTATGGTAATTGAGGTTGCCAATAATGGCAATTATGATGTTACGGCGTCGCATAAACTGGACAACCTAGATGCAAGCTCACATCTTTCACTGGGAAAAGGGGTGAAAAAAAGAGTCTTCCAGAATAAAAACCATTAAAACGGATCAAACCATTTGTTCTTTGCAAAACGGGTCTCTGGTGCTCTGAGGCTACTTTTTCCCTCGTGCCCCGTTACCACTCCGGGGGCAGCCAGCGCTCCCCCTTCGGTACCGTACCTGGGATTCTGCGGCTCTGAACCATCTGACTCCGTACACGGTTTCTTTACCTGCAAAAAAAAGATAATGAGCATCAGTTACTCTCAATGTGAAACCCAACTTCCTCGCTCGCCCTTCCTGCGCTTCCAGCCCTTAGAGAGGATCCAAGCTCTGCTCCCCACGTTCGCTATAAAATACTTCCCGCATTTTACAGCGGCGGTATGGAGCACTAAACAGTGTGTTTCATTATTATCCCATGAACAGCTGCCAACTGCACTTCCCCAGGCTCCATTAGTACGTAAAACGTTCAGCTAAAATAGCTTGGGAGCCGTCTAACCAGGAACAAAGGAAGCAAAGAGCCAGGTTCCCCCACTTTGCAAGGAGAAAGCCATACCATGTCTCTCTGCTCAGTAAAGAAATGTTCTCCCAGTCGATACTGCTTCTGTTTCCTGCTAAAGCTCACAATAATAAACACCAGATTCTGGGGCAAAGCTCAGCGTTAGCTAAATAATTCATACATTAATTCTCATTCTGTGAATCTGCTAAATGTATGTTAACTGTGTTTTATTAATGCATCAAAGAACATAGACGCCGCTGCCACACGTATTTACAATATACAGCTACACGGAAGGTATTTCAACTTCCATATTAATCTCTGGAATATCTTGCTGTTAGCTTATTAAAGGTGAAAAAATTAATCACTCTCAAACGAAAACAGAAAACTGTTCTCTTGCAGGGTAGGTATCTCCTTGGGATCTTCAGGATTTCCTGCAAAAATGTAAGTGTGCCTTCTGGCAATCTAAATTTCTTGTACTTTCAGGTGAGAAAAAAATATTTTGCTCACTTGTGTGCTAATGCAGAATCCAGGATTGTCTGGGAGGTTTCAAAACTCCGTTTTTAAAGCCACCTAGAAACAGCACAGTCACAGAATCATAGAATCAAAGAATGGTTAGAGTTGGAAGGGACCTTGAAGATTATCCAGTTCCAACCCCCCTGCCCTGGGCAGGGACACCTCCCACCACACCAGGTTGCTCCAAGCCCCATCCAGCCTGGCCTTGAACCCCTCCAGGGATGGGGCAGCCACAGCTTCTCTGGGCAACCTCTTCCAGTGCCTCACCACCCTCACAGCAAAGAAGTTCTTCCTAATATCCAATCTAAATCTCCCGTCTTCTGATTTAAAACCATTCCCCCTTGTTCCATCACTACGCTTCCTGTCAAAGTGTCCCTCTCCAAATGCTAGTTTATTCTTTCTTCATGCTATTTAAAAAGCATTTCAGAGAGAAAACCAAAGCGATTGCGACTCACTTCTATTGAAACCATCAGCAAAAAACTCACCAACTACAACAGAAAAAGGATTAGACTAACGCAAAGTATTTTCCCTAAGTCCCTTAGCCAACTGCCATGCAACACCACTCCGAGATGTTGGAGTACAAGCATGGTTCTACAGTCGCTTTTTTTCTTCATTTGTGTTCTAGATACAAAAAAAACCAACACAGTTGCATACAATGTTATTCATTGGCATCAGTTTTCAATAGCAATAATGACAATTTCCCTGTGGCGATCGCTTAATATCATCTCTATTATTGCAATAGGTGTCATCTGAAGTACTAAAAAAAAAAGTAGCAAACACAAAGGATCTTCCAAATATTATGCTTTGCTTGGATTTTTATTGTAAAACGTTTTTCCACCTATGGAGCTACTCTGGTTCGTCACCACCAATTTTCCTCCTTCACTCTTTTCTCCTTTGCTGCTCCACGGACCTGAGAGCCCTGGTGTGTCACGGAGAGACGCGATGGGGCAGCAGCTCAGCGTGAGGGACAGCGAAGGCTCCCGTCAACCCCAAACTCTCAGACACTATCTTATAGACATTCAGATGCAAACCTCATCACTCATATAGTTTTATGCTCAGCGCCTTGTTATTAAAGTCCCAGTAGATCTGAAATGAAATATTTGAGATATATATATATATATATATATGAGAGATATATCACTTGTATCGTTCAAGCACCATCAAGCACCAAGGAAAAGGCCCGCAGTGTGTGTTAATATACAAACCAGAGGAAAACTCATTCCAATTAGCGTACTGAGGGTCGGCAGCGCAGGCAGCTGCTCAAAAACATAAATTCAAGCTCTTTGAAAGAGGATGAAATCGAAGCAGCCCTTCATCCAGGGGAATTGTGCACTTTTGGCAGCAGATTGTCTCAACCAAGTTACTGGGGGACTTGGCCAGAAAAAGTATCTTTTCATTATGCATTCAAAATACGATTAAAAATAATTAAAAACCAATGTATTAAGAACTATAAAATATAAATAGAAAATACAAATATATAATAATGATGTAATTGCAAACAATGACAAAGAAAAACGCATCTAACATTTAAATCCCGGTAAAGCTCCTTTTTCTTTGTCTCTTCAGCATATACTCATTTGCAGGCTATATTTTCTATCCCCTTGCTGTTAATATTTACTAGCATTTATATCTTCCTTTCCAATTCCGTCACCGCCGGTAGCTCTGTCACATTGCTCTGGGGCTCAGATCTCACTCCCCAGGTCAGGAAAGTTCAACCAGTGACTTTAACCAGTTGCTGGAGAGTCTGTCAGTCACCCGGCACGTCCCAACACCCTGAGTTCAGAAAGTGATGGCAGGTCCTTGGGTGGGCAAGTACCACAGAAGCCCAAAAGATAATTCACTAACCCCGTCCAAACACTTTAAAGATACACAGTGTACGAAGAGCCTTGGTTTTCCTGGGCAGGGATGAGAAATGCTTACGCTACTTCTGCATCTTGCTTTGGCAACGTTATCAAGGAATTGAAATGACTGAGAGAGGGACTGAAGAGGGACTATAGAAGGGAGATTTAGATTAGATATTAGGAAGGAATTCTTTGTTGTGAGGGTGGTGAGGCACTGGAAGAGGTTGCCCCGAGAAGCTGTGGCTGCCCCATCCCTTGAGGGGTTCAAGGCCAGGCTGGATGGGGCTTGGAGCAACCTGGTGTGGTGGGAGGTGTCCCTGCCCAGGGCAGGGGGGTTAGAACTGGATGGTCTTTAAGGTCCCTTCCAACTCTAACCATTCTATGATTCTATGATTATGCTCTGTGACTATAAATAATTTATTATTTTTTTTTAAATAGACCAATTTTTGTATATTGCTCCCCTTAGAAGGGAGTAACAGAAAAGACATGGGCCAATCGCATCAAAAAGACTCACCACTTTTGAGATGGAACAAACTTGGGGGGAGGGAGTATTTTACATTCAAGGATATTGCAATGAAAACAAGATATTTTTAAAAGTGAAAATATTTCAGGTTTTCAGCTTTGAATACAGATGATACAGTTAAGTCTATGATCATTCTCTGAGGAAATGTGCAGCGTAAGCACACAGCACAAACGTGCCTTTTCCTCCGAGACTAAATGTAAACTTCAGTGTGTATCCTGAGGGTCCCTCTTTGAGAGAAAAGATTTGAAAAATAAAAATGTTATTTCTTAAAGGAGGAACAGGCATGTGATTTTCTTTCAAGTGGCCATGTGGAATGAACACCATTTCTCTTTAGGGCTACTCAAGTAGCAAAACACATTTTGTTATTCATAAAATTATGCCACCTTTGAAGGGGAACAGAAAAATCACTGTGAAAACTTTTGATCAAAGCCTAAAGATCATTTCCTTTGTCTTCAGCTGCACTGTTTTTCCTCTTAATCTGCCTTGCTGACTGTTTTCAAAATAATTAACTTTCACTAACACCACATTTATTTACATTCTCATGTGCTAAATGCTATAAAAAGAACCTTTTTTCTTGACGCCTGCTCTGTTTTCCCTTTTCCCTCTCTCTGTTTACACAGGTTTTCTCACCATTTTAGTTATACACATGTTGAGAATCATTCACAGGAGTGCTAAGATACCAGTTTCAGCTGTTTTTGAATGTTGCCAAAATGTGCTGAAATCTCCTACCCTGGTTGCCTACTACAAAATGTTTGAAACCTTCCAGCTAAATATCCTTAAATTGAAACTTTTGAGAAAATGGGATGTTGTGTTCATGTTTCAAAGGTCACGCCACTATGCTCCCGAGCAGCTTTAATGCCTGCAGGGCTGGAGGCAGAATCCCAAAAGTGGAAGTGAGGGAAGTCCAGTGTGTACTGGTACCCAGGAATCATCATCTACGTGATCAGTTGAACATTAACCAGCAGTGTGCCCAGGTGGCCAAGAAGGCCAACAGCATCCTGGAACAACTTGTGGTGAGTAGGACTTCAGAGGTGATCATCCCCCTCTACTCAGCACTTGTGAGGACCCACCTCAAGTGCTCTGTCCAGTTTTGGGCCCCTCCTCACAGAAAAAAAAAAAAGACATTGAGGTGCTGGAGCAGGTCCAGAGAAGGGCAACAAAGCTGTTGATGTGTCTGGAGAATAAGTCTTGTGAGGAGAGGCTGAGGGAGCTTGGGGTGTTCAGCCTGGAGAAAAAGAGGCCAAGGGGAGACATAGCCAGGCAACAGGACGAGAGAAAAAGGAAAAAGTTACACAAGGGGAGGTTCAGATTGGATATCAGGAAAAATTTTTATACTGAAAGGGTTATTAAACATTGGAATGGGCTGCCCAGGGAGGCGGTGGAGTCACCATCCCTGGAGGTATTCTAAAGACACGTTGACACAGAGCTTACCAACATGGTTTTTGAAGTTTTTTTATCAGAGTTAGGTTGATGGTTGGACTAGATGATCGTAAAGGTCCCTTCCAACCTAGACAATTCTATGATTCTACTTGAAATAGTGTCCAAAGTTGCTTCAGTTCACAAGCTTCTAAAAGCCCTGTTTTCACACCATTAGTGGACTCCTGTTGTGGTCTGGCTGCTGGGTCTCTGAAGACCCTACTTGCATTGAATACTCTCCACTTCAAAGATGCCGGTGCTGAGTAAGGCTTGGGATTACTTCTCCTAAGTGCCTGACATCAGGAAAGGGACCAATGTTAGCAAAACTGTCCCTCTTGCCTCTGTCAGTCCCATCTCTGGCCGTGCAGGTACCCAGGCAACATCATGATATAGAAAAACTTCGTAGACTCAAATACAGGGAGGAACAGAGGAAAAACGGGAACAGGGAAAGGGAATGGAAACCAGAGGCACCAAAAGAGTGGGATCTGCAGGTGGCAAAATTAGAGGAGGGCAGAAACCAGGTGAAAACACTGACATGGGGATGGGGTGGGGGCAGCAGAAGAGCAGTGCTGCTGCCTGGGGACAGCCCAGCACAGCAGAGTTTGTTCTCCATTCCCCTAATTACATCTGGGACTAACACTAACACAAGCCTGAACAGTCATTAAAAACCTGTGAAACTCACCAGTAAAGTCTTTAGCAACCAGTCTGCCCAGAGTCACAGGCTGGTACTGCCGCACCAGCTGCACTGCAGACCCAGTTGATGATCCAAGCTGGGATGCTATTCTTTGAAATTGCAAAAATGTTTCGTTTAGCCAGAAAAATTAAGGTCTGATTTGACTCCAACTGGAGAAGAAAAAATGAACAGTCACTACTTTATGCAGTTTCTGTATTCATCCCTGCCCTGGTTTAGCAGATGTCAAATACGACACCGCTTTAAGTGTCTGATACTGTGAGGGCACTGGGAAAAAGAGATCCGTTTATTAAACACTAAAGTTCTTAATTTAATGTATAAGAGAAATATTTACACGGGGAACGATTTTACAGTAAGTAAGTATGGACTTTAGATGCTTGATGTTTAACAAATATAGATGGAGGAACATAAAAAGGAAAATTTAAGTACACATTGACTGAAAAAATGAGACATCCCCTGGAAGGCGTAGTATGTCATGTAATAAGAGCTGCACCATAATGCATGAGAGACTGGATTTCCACAGGCCGTATTAATTCTGGCATTTCCTTGCTTCTGATGTTTTCCTTTGCAACATTAACATCCTTTTAACATGACTTTATTGGAGCTCATTACGCTAGATGTTAAGCCACGAGTCCGGTCCTGCTCTATGAGGTGTTCTCGCACACACACTCCTGGTATTAAATTCATAATGTAAAACAGGTGAGAAATCCCTTCTAACATTTACAATAAGCACAGCTGAAAAATCTTGCAGCATCAGCAGTAAATTATTCTGGCAATGAATCTGCTGAGCTCCCTCAACTACTGCAGCAATCACTGCCTTGAGCATCCCTCCCACCTTGGTGGGTGCACACTTGGGCTGAGTAGCAGCTGCAATGCTTTGGGTGGATGATGGAGCTCTGCATGATGGAGCTATGGAAGCTCTAACATCAAGAAGGCAAGGATGAAGAGTACTCTTTGGAGGCCCAGAGACTTCTCAAAGCACATGCATGTGTTTGCTCAGCCTGTGTGAATCCTACTTCTGACTGGTCTGGAGTGTGAGGAGAGCTTCTACTACAGCCAGATGCTTCCCTACAGCAAACTACCCTGGTGAAGGTCCACTGGCTTCTACTTACTGCCCAGAGAAAGAGACCACATCTGCAGAATGGCCCCAGGAGAGGATGGGGATACGGAAATATATGAGATCACAGAATCACAGAATGATAAGGGGTTGGAAGGGACCTCTGGAGAGCATCTAGTCCAACCCTGTGCTACAGCAGGTCCACCTAGAGCAGGTTGCACAGGAATGTGTCCAGGCACGTTTTGATTGTCTCCAGAGATGGAGACTCCACCACCTCTCTAGGCAGCCTCTTCCAGAGCTCTGCCACCCTCAAAGGAAAGAAGTTCCTCCTCATGTTTAGATGGAACTTCTATGTTCAACTCTGTGCCTGTTTCCTCTTGTCCTTTCACCAGGCACCACTGAGAAGAGCCTGACCCCATCCTCTTGCCACCTGCCCTTTTACATTTTTCAGTTTTTCAATTTTTTACATTGAAAGTTGTTATTAAGCATTATTAAGTATTATTATGCCCAGGGAAGTGGTTGAGGCACAATCCCTGGAGGTATTTATAGTGTTTAGTGATGATGGCTCAGGACATCTGTGATACTGCCATGAGAATAAAGAGTGAAGAAAAGTAGCTTCTCCTTCAAATATTTTTTAGATGCTGACTTTGAGACTGTTTACATAAGTCTTGTAACCATCCCGATGACAAAATCCTTAGCACAAAGACTGTCTATACAATGCCTAACAAAGGTTTCCTTTGCTACCATGACACCCTTCATTGATGCCATAAACCAAATAATGGCATTACCTTGACCTACAAAAACAGGGTGAGGGGCTCGCTTAAAGATACAACGCTGAGATTTACTTACCAAGTGTAGCCACGCTGAAAATGTCTGTTTGCAAACTGATGGCAAAAAAACAAGCATACAGGCTTTATTGAAAATGAAATAGCTTTTCGATGGCTAAATTCAAACAATACTAGAGCTAGGTATGTCCCGTAAAGTAAAATCTCAGTGAAGCTTCAGCAAAACCAAACAGAACATGTTGAAGAAGCCTCGAGAAAGACCCAGAGAGAATTCTAAGTAATCCCAAATTCGCAACTGAATTTTTCACAGTGAATCACTGTTATTTTCCGTAGCCCTCATATGGGTTTCTGTTAATTAAGCCTAATAAGCTTACATAAACACATACAAACAGTTTGTATGAAAATGTAATATGAAATTAAAAGAAAATGTATATTGAAAATGTAATACTACATAGTACCATCACGTTTTAAGTAGGTTTCTGACTTAAAAACCCAAACACTGATACTACTATTGAGTGAAAGACCTTGAAGCAACTGAAAATTGATTTTTTTTCCTCAATTTTTCACAGCGCAGGCACTGAACATAACTGTATTTTAACTGAGCCACATCCTGAAGCAGATTTATCCTATCTCAGCAGATCTGAAAGTAGTTCTAATCATAATGGAAGGAGGAGNAGTTTAAAAGCATTACCCCTTGTCCTATCACTCCACTTCCTGTCAAAAAGTCCCTCTCCCGCTCTTCTCTACCCTCCCTTTTAGAATATGCTGTGCTTTTTTGTTGTTGTTGTTGTTGTTTTTTAACATGAANAGGGGTTGGAAGGGACCTCTGGAGAGCATCTAGTCCAACCCTGTGCTACAGCAGGTCCACCTAGAGCAGGTTGCACAGGAATGTGTCCAGGCACGTTTTGATTGTCTCCAGAGATGGAGACTCCACCACCTCTCTAGGCAGCCTCTTCCAGAGCTCTGCCACCCTCAAAGGAAAGAAGTTCCTCCTCATGTTTAGATGGAACTTCTATGTTCAACTCTGTGCCTGTTTCCTCTTGTCCTTTCACCAGGCACCACTGAGAAGAGCCTGACCCCATCCTCTTGCCACCTGCCCTTTTACATTTTTCAGTTTTTCAATTTTTTACATTGAAAGTTGTTATTAAGCATTGTTAAGTATTATTATGCCCAGGGAAGTGGTTGAGGCACAATCCCTGGAGGTATTTATAGTGTTTAGTGATGATGGCTCAGGACATCTGTGATACTGCCATGAGAATAAAGAGTGAAGAAAAGTAGCTTCTCCTTCAAATATTTTTTAGATGCTGACTTTGAGACTGTTTACATAAGTCTTGTAACCATCCCGATGACAAAATCCTTAGCACAAAGACTGTCTATACAATGCCTAACAAAGGTTTCCTTTGCTACCATGACACCCTTCATTGATGCCATAAACCAAATAATGGCATTACCTTGACCTACAAAAACAGGGTGAGGGGCTCGCTTAAAGATACAACGCTGAGATTTACTTACCAAGTGTAGCCACGCTGAAAATGTCTGTTTGCAAACTGATGGCAAAAAAACAAGCATACAGGCTTTATTGAAAATGAAATAGCTTTTCGATGGCTAAATTCAAACAATACTAGAGCTAGGTATGTCCCGTAAAGTAAAATCTCAGTGAAGCTTCAGCAAAACCAAACAGAAAATGTTGAAGAAGCCTCGAGAAAGACCCAGAGAGAATTCTAAGTAATCCCAAATTCGCAACTGAATTTTTCACAGTGAATCACTGTTATTTTCCGTAGCCCTCATATGGGTTTCTGTTAATTAAGCCTAATAAGCTTACATAAACACATACAAACAGTTTGTATGAAAATGTAATATGAAATTAAAAGAAAATGTATATTGAAAATGTAATACTACATAGTACCATCACGTTTTAAGTAGGTTTCTGACTTAAAAACCCAAACACTGATACTACTATTGAGTGAAAGACCTTGAAGCAACTGAAAATTGATTTTTTTTCCTCAATTTTTCACAGCGCAGGCACTGAACATAACTGTATTTTAACTGAGCCACATCCTGAAGCAGATTTATCCTATCTCAGCAGATCTGAAAGTAGTTCTAATCATAATGGAAGGAGGAGGAAAACAGTGCTACAGGAACCTACTTAATTCCAAGGAAAAATCAACAGGAAATCACTGGAGTGAATTTAATTCAGTATTAAAGGAATATCTTATTTTAAATTTAAGGCTATAGGAGCTAGCCTTCAGTGAAAACAAGTTTTCAGCTCATCTCTTAAACTAGGTTTAGCTAGCCAATAATCTCTTCCATTTTTTTTCAGAAATGAAATTGTTATGCTGTCAACTAGAAATGACAGCTCTATTAGAAAAGGATTGAGTTTTGAAATATAGACTCATAGAATGGTTAGAGTTGGAAGAGACCTCAAAGATCATCCAGTTCCAACCCCCCTGCCATGGGCAGGGACACCTCCCACCACACCAGGTTGCTCCAAGCCCCATCCAGCCTGGCCTTGAACCCCTCAAGGGATGGGGGCAGCCACAGCTTCCCTGGACAACCTCTTCCAGTGCCTCACCACCCTCAAGGGAAAGAATTTCTTCCTAATATCCAATCTAAGTCTCCCTTCTTCTAGTTTAAAAGCATTACCCCTTGTCCTATCACTCCACTTCCTGTCAAAAAGTCCCTCTCCCGCTCTTCTCTACCCTCCCTTTTAGAATATGCTGTGCTTTTTTGTTGTTGTTGTTGTTGTTTTTTAACATGAAAATGAAAGCAAAGTGCAAATCCCTTAAAAGGTTTGAGTCTGGAAGCAGACTGCTGAAGTCAACCTTCATATTCCAGGTAGGGCGGTAAATGAAACTTCATGTTTAAAGACATCAGATACGTTTCTATGTCTTTACGAGGAGGGAGGAATAAGAACACTGTGGATATTGCGTGGGAGCTTCAAACGAGTAGTACAACTCAGGGCCAAGAGAAAGGGATGGGAATGGGGGAAGCCTTGGCTCTCCCATTATCGTTTCTCTCCATTTTCCACGCAAACCTTTCCTAAGATCATCAAATGGCTAGAGATGGAATCACAGAATTGTCTGGTTGAAAGGACCTTTCAGATCATCTAGTCCAACCATCAACCTAACTCTGATAAAAAGTCCTCCTTGTACTTTCTATTAAGGAAGAGACCTTAAAGATCATTGAGTTCCAAACCTCCTGCCATAGTCATGGACACCTCCCACATGATAGACATATAGACATGTTTATGATGAATACCCTCCTGTGTCCCCCACCTCTTTGCAGACTAACACAGTAGTGACTCTGGTCTGCGATAACATGTGGTGTACATCTAACTTGTAATGAAAAAACTTTTGGAGATGGCGCTGCCATCGCTGCCACAAGCTCTGCAAAGAACAGTGTGGATGAAACTTCTATGAGAACCAACCTCCAGGCAAGCCAGGATGCTGCATTTCCCCTAGATCTTACTTCACTGGGCTGGGATGAGGAGGAGCAACACACCAGAGACCTTGCTGGTCTGCACAGTACAGGTGAAGTAAATAAGGATTTAATCAATCCACATAAATGTCTTTTTTGTACTTACAAGGAGACTGTATGGATGGTTTCTTTCAGGAACACTGCACCGTCTTAGCACCGACACACAAGCCTTTGTGCTACTTAAATCAGAAAGATTTATTCAATATAAAACCGTGTTTCTATGGAAAAGTTTTACAGAAGGAGGTCTTGTTAAGGTGTATTTGCAGCACAGGTTGATAAAATCTGAGACAACCTTAAGTCCTCAATTTTTTCATTTGCAGGCTATCTTTGGGGTCAAAACTTCCCTTCCTTGGTACCTTCTTACTAGTGGAAGGATTTCCTACATGTTTGTTTTTGCAGCCTGATTAATGGGTTCAGGCAGTTCAGAGCTCTAAGCTCCTTTAAAGCTTTTTATACCTGCAAACATTTCTAAAACACATTTTAAATTGCTTTTGGCACAAGCACACTTTAAAAAAAATATATATATATATCAGAGGGCATGATGGTCAGGTCATAACTCAAATGGTGGCAACCTATAAAGTATCCTCTACATATATATCCTCTACATATAGTATATATATATACATATAGTATATAGAGTATATCCTCTACATTTTGAAAACCATTTATACACGCACTGTGGGGAGAAAAGAGAAAAAAAAAAAAAAGGAG
>VZRU01019646.1:39664-51314 GCA_013398155.1 Pedionomus torquatus | reverse complement strand
GGTGGGGATGGGACATTAAGATATCTACCAGCTGAAAAGTTCATTTTGAATTATGCATATCAAGCAGATATTATAGTCAAATATACTGAGAAATTAGTAAGGTAATGGTACATCAAATTTCAGTCTGCTGATTCTAGTGAAAAACGATAGAAAGGAAATGTACCACAAGAAGGAACTTGGATGTAGCCCATGATGACCCCAGAAGAAGGAATCCTCTCAACTTAGAGGGGTCTATTCATGCAATTACTCATTCCCTCATCTAATGATGCCCAAACTATCAGGCCAAGAGGCCAATGGTACCCTACCAAAACTACATTTATTCAGGAGCTTCTTTTTGCAGCAGGTGGTTACGGATACTCCTCAACATCAACAGCTCTTGCTCTCACTTTGGTCTTATTAGTCACGCTGAAGTAAAATGATTTGTCAACAAGAAACGATGGAGGGAAACCAAATATTCATGGAATGCTGGAACAATGACAGTTCCTTCCAAACAAATGCAGCCGGGTACACAGGTAACACGTGCATGGCCAGGCAGTCAAAGAGATAACCAATCTGTGAGCAGCAAATAACCATCTCCAGCCTTCTGGAACCAGCCTACATTTGGGAAGCGAGAGCCCCGTGGTATTTTCTGCTTGTTAATGGAAGCGAAGGCAAACAGGGTTCACTCCTCCTGTAAGACAATCATGACAAGGCTCACGGAGCATTTGTGGCTGCTATCCATAGGGATCCTTTCTCCTCTGCCAGCCATGCTTCCAGGATAAACTTCTGTTATAGCCAAGCAACAAAAGTCCTTATAAACAGCATTCAGAATACAAGCAGGAATGTGAACCACAAAGATGGACATGACAGCAGAACATGGGAGAAGGTATGTGTGAGCACACGTATAACAAGTGCGAAAGCACAGAGCAGCCCAAAGCCTTGCACATTTTGGGCACAGCCTCAATAAATTCTACCTACATTACCTACCTCTAAAATATACTTATGATAATAAACCACTGTAGATGTAAATAAAGCCAGAATTTCTTTCTGGAATAATTAAGGTGGCTGGTTATAGGATGACTGAATCAAATGCAATAATAAAACAAATCCAGGAATAATATTCTACCCTAAAGTTTGAAAGTGAAACGAAACTCTGCAAAAGAAAGATCATAAGAGTACAAAAAAAAAAACAAACAACCTCACCACAGCTCCATGAAAAGCACTGCTCTTCTAAAGTAGGTCCTTTCTTAGAAACAGAGCAGACACAGCTTCCATTTATTATTTATGGTGCCTTGTGCCCATGTCAGCTCCTGATTAATAATTAAAATTAATCTCATTAAGGCAGATTTCATTACAGGATAATTTAATTAAATGATGAATTGGCTCCCAGATGTCACCATTTGTGCCATCTTTTAAAAGATGCTGCTGATGACACAGATTTAGGGTTTTTTCTAACCTTAAAAGCCCTATTTAATGGATCTATAGCAGTTTTCACAAGCAAGGCACATAACCTGAAATATAATTCAGATAAGGCAAATCAGGCACTTCCATGAATAAATGGAGGTTTATGGCATGAGGAAGGATGAGGACATCAGCTTGAAGTTTGTTAAAAAGAATTCCATCATCAATACTTGTGAGAATTCTACATATCAGTATTTTAAGCAACTTCTTTCTTGAAGCACAAAGGGGTGGAGTGCTGCCAAAAAAAAAGTATTATTTCAGATAGGGCTGTGGAAAAATAGGTAGAATTTCTAAATTCAGTGTCTCAAACCTTAAAAGAAGCAGGGGAGACAGATAAATGAAGAGTAAAAAAAGGTCACCAGCAGCAGAAGATGAACCTGGCTGTATCGTACTTCCCACTCCCCTGTTCATAACACTAGGCAAGTTTTTTCTAACTTAAAAAAAAAGCAGCCACCAAGGGATATCAACCGTGAAAGTGAATCAGCACTATTAGAACAGGCCAGAAAGAAAGAGCGAGTGAGAGTGTTTCATAAGTCATCCAGCAAACAAAACAAAGAGCAGGGAGGAAGCCAAGTAGTGAGATAAAATACCGTGGCAAAAAGGCTCAAAAGAGTGGGAAGGCATTTTCTCCCCACATCTTACAGTGACAGATTACATCCCACGAAACCTCAGAGACTGATTAAAATGTCTTCAGTGCAAGGAATAGAGAAAGAAAAGGTGAAGCTGAATGCTAGGAATGCACCATCCCAACATGCGTGTTTGTGGGCTAATTGTGCTACTTTTCAGCAGCCACGTTTGCTCCAGGCATGACCAGGAGCCTGCTCTGTATCTGCTGCATGTTAATACTTTCCCCAAACACAGCTGGAGTGTACAAAAATCACCACACACTTCAGGTTGTGATCACCAAATGGTACCTGAATACGTCAGACTGAGAGAAGAAGGCAGTGCCAGAGTCCCCACTTCAAACACTGCTCTGTTCACACCAGAGATTGCTCCAAAAACAAGGTGCAGGTTCTCCATCGGTACAGAAAACTTTTAGTACTGATACTTTGGATTCAAATAATAGAAGATCACTCAGAACACCGAATGCTGAAGCCACACGTGACCCATTCAGACCATCTGAACTCTACCACAGGACCTCTGGGAATGAAGCCCTCAATGGAAGGAAGATCATTGCTCCTGGGATAAATTTGGTGTGCTTTCTGATCACCAGATAATCTTACTGAAGAGCTAGCTACCAAAAATGCAGCCAACCTGGTACCCATGGCAAGGGTATCAAGAAGAACAGATGCAGGTATTTAGAAATAAGTCCAACCTTGAACCCTAATTTACTTTTTGGGCTCCACATGCAACACGTGGAAGCAACGCCAAAGAAGTCAGTGTCCTGTAATCATCTACCAGGTGGGAAATGCTGAGCAAACAAAACTGGGCTGGATTGATAACCTGCTATTTACCAGTTAGATCAGTGACTCTGTGGCTTGGCTTCTCGACCATGAGCTACCTGGCCCAGTCAGGTGGACAGGCAAGACCAGTAAAGGGTTGGCTTGCAGCAGATACACATATATTAAAGTTCTCAGTCTTGTCTGATACGCAGCAAGACACTTAACATAAAGGGTGTCAGGTTGCCCAGGGAGGTGGTTGAGGCCCCTTCCCCGGAGATATTCAATGTGAGGCTGGATGAGGCCCTGGGCAACCTGGGCTAGTTGGGGGTGTCCCTGTGACTGTGGGTAGGTCAGACTAGATGACCTTTGGAGATCCCTTCCATTCTGGATGATTCTATGATTCTAAGGGTGCTTGATTATCGTGTCCCAGAGGCATGAAAACAACATCCAGATGGACACATACAGACACTTCCCCCCCCAATCTTAATTCCCTACATCCCCTGAAGTCATACAAGACACTGCTGTTAGAAACTTTGTTCTGAGGACAATATGCAGAAGTGGGACAGGTACCTGGAGTAGTGCATGTACTCATTTAAAAGTGACCTCCTCAACTTATTACCTGTCATTCTGCTCGGTTCTGTATCTCTTCTTCCGCAAAAAGCCAGGAATGTCTTATATTGAAACACTGACTACTCCTGTCTTGTTTTTCTCTCTGTAGAGCATCATGGAATGGTGTATATTTGGTATTCTTGCAAATACCACAGATTCTGCTTTGTTCCTTATACAAACTGTAGAAAATATGTAGCTTATTCTCTTTTTAAAAAAGAAAAAAAGAACAAAAGAAAAAAGCAAATGACTGTGTAATTTATCAAACTGCCCATAGAAATAATATTCTAATTCATAAACTATCTGCACAAATTTTTAACGAACTCGCATATCATTTATTTTTAAACATTACAGGGATAAACACCTTCATTCTGCAAATGGGTTCTAACCCCCTCTTAACATCTACAAAATTAATATAACAGTCCTTCAACATGATGAGCCAAGGCTTGCAGCAACAAACCACTGTCTGAACTGCCAGAGATGGAAAGTCACCGTTTATTCTTGGCGGTCCTACTGCACATGATAAGAATCTTCTTTTCCTAGAGCCATATATTAAATTATCATGAAGCGTTGGTTTGACTTACGTCACTGAAATTATTTAAAAAATAATAAAAATGCCTTTTGCAATGAATTTAGAATGGCTATAATTTAGCTAAGTCAGTGTATATATGCACTGTAAGGGATGATTCAACAGCATTTCCAAGGGGAAAACAAACAAACAATAAAAAACCCACAAAGAAAAACTGATCTTCTGGGTTAACAGCAAATCCAGACAGGAAAAAACATTAATCTCTTACAGAGCAATTGAGAATATATTAATTATTAACACATTATGTATATAATGAATATAATAATAATAAAGGTATATATAAATAATAAATTTAATATCTTGTTGTTATTAACAACAATGTATAAAGTATATACATAGAACACACAGATACATGATTTTCTACATCTTACTGTTGACTTTAACATAATAACTCAAGGGAGCAGATTAAATGCTATTCTTCCCTGTCTTTTTTTAAAGAAGCCTTCACCAAAGTTTTTTGGTACTTATCATACTAGACACCCTCTGGTGTTCCTCAGGCATAAGAGGAAAAAGATCTTAAAGTGTGACATAATTGGGTGCTCAGTGCTACCTCTTCGCATTTTCTTGAAGAATTACAGTGTTCCCTTCCGGTGATTTAACACCATCACCTTATACTAAGTTAAGAATACATTTTGAGGCATGATCATGGGGTCTTGAACACGGTGATGCTTACATTGCTATTTAACTGCTATATGGGTAGGGGAAAACGCATCACAGAATCATAGAATGTTTAGTTGGAAGGGACCTCAAAGATCATTCAGTTCCAACCCCCCTGCCCTGGGCAGGGATACCTCCCACCACACCAGGTTGCTCCAAGCCCCATCCAGCCTGGCCTTGAACCCCTCCAGGGATGGGGCAGCCACAGCTTCTCTGGGCAACCTCTTCCCGTGTCTCACCACCCTCACAGCAAAGAAGTTCTTCCTAAGATCCAATCTAAATCTCTCTTCTTCCAATTTAAAACCGTTCCCCCTTGTCCTAGCACTACATTTCCCGACTAAGAGTCCCATTCCATTTACTGGAGCGTGCATACATCAATGGTGGGTTTTGCCTACTGTCTGTAGAACTGTGTCCTGCTGGTTTAAGAGAGCAGCAAACTACCAATTTAGTCAATTCTACTATTATTCTGGATCAAAATGGATAAATATCATTAGTATAACTGCATGTCACTAAATGAAAGTAGAGATGGGCTGAATTTGCTATCTCCCACACATACCCTCCCCTTCACTCTTGATTCCATCTATAGTTGTGTTTTTCTTATAGAAAAATCTTTGCCAAGAAACGAACGCAACTGAACCCATACAGAAAGTATGTAAAGGCACTGGGAAAAGATCTAGGGACCGCACAGCTACTCTGCCTTTGAGGAGATAATTGCAATTAATGCTGTCTGTGGCAGGGGAACTATTTGGTACTAATAAGAGAAGAATCAAAAGGCAGAGAGATGCTACACCTGAGTGGTTTTGTGGACCAGACAGAAGACAACAGTAGGCTGACGTAGCGTGCAGGTTGCTCTACGTGAATAAATTTGCTTTGTCACTCATTCCTTCATTGCCCTTGTCCTCTTCGAGGCAAGAGAGAAATGCTCACCAGCGGCATCACACAACGCTCTTATAGACAAGAGTTATAGAGAGAATATATATGTATTATCTGTAGTATATAGACAGAGAACAACTGTTCTCCACCAGCTTCCCACCAGACTCATGAACTCAAAAGGACAGAGGTGGAAGGGGAAGAGCCAAAAGGACTGAAGCAAGAAGGGGACGCTTTGCTTCTCTAACTTTGCCCTGGGCTCTCAAATCTCTGCCTGTTAAAAAAGAATTAACTTATTTCACCTAGGTTTGGAGCCTTCCATCTACTAAGCACCTTGATTATAATTGCCCTTGATTGGTTTCCTGGAACTAATTTTATTTTATACTATTTATAGTTACGGGAACATCACTAAAAAAAAGACTGACTTCTTATCAATCTAGCTTTGAAAGACTTGTCTGAAGTTCAGCAAATAAATGAAATTCCTTTAGCACAAATTAAAACCTTGTAGAACTCCACGGATTATCTCACTCCATTAGCAGGCCAAGAAGTTAATAGATATTTCCTAGTTTTCACCATTCATCTTACAGGCAGAACATAACCCAGCATCTATGGGATACAAAGTGAAACAATCGATTACATCAAGATGTAAATGATTTTCCCCTCAAAATACACTTTTTCTTGCATCCATTGAATAATAAAACCACTGTTTTCATCCACAGTCTTTCCATTACTTATTCAGCAATGTTCTACAAAGGATCTAAAAACTTAATTATTAATGGAGAGTTGGAAGTGGGTGAGGATGACATTGATAATCCAAAGAGTTTAAAAACAAGGACAAATATTTTCATTTCAGAATCTTTTAATAAAATACAGGCTGCTAAGAATATGTGCAACTTTGTAAGGATGAACTGACAGAACAGTAAGCCTGAAAATTTAATTCGAGAACCCATAAAGTTCTTTGGGATACAAAGTGATTCCTAAAAACATGGTTTTTAGGAAAAAGGTTCTCAGGTCTTTTCCAACAAACCCTTGCCACTTTTACAGGAGATCGGTGAATGGGTAAGGTTTTCCCCATTTTTCGCTCAGCTGGGAACTTAGGCACCACTTCTCCATTACCACAGTCCAATTCTAAAGCTCCTTTAATTCTTAATGCCTTAATCACTTGTGCTTATTAAATTATTTAAAACGTGCTCTGAGCAACAAAGAAAAGAAGGATCTTCCTCTGCAGCTAATGAAGCAAAGGAAAGTTCTGGTTTCGCAGAACCTGAAGAGATGAATGGGCAGCTGAGGAAAGATGCCCTTGAAAGTTTAGTTTTATGCCTTTTGCCTTATTATTCTACTTAGAGAAGAGGGAAATTAAAAAAACAAATAATCATAATGATGGGTGAAATAGTAGCAGCAGAGCTGCTGTGGCATTACACATCTCTTCCCCAAAGGAAATAATTATTTTTCATGGTTCTGTTCATTCATAACGTCTCATGGTCATCTTCATACTTGGTACTTCTTGCACTTTGAGATATGGGTTACGAACCCAAGGCTACTGCTCCAGTGTTATCAGAGCATCACAGGCCCAAAAGGTTCTATAGGGAATGTGCATCATCTGTATGGGTAGCTCCTCATGAAAAGCTGTAAAACAGGCAGCAGATAGAAATACCAGGAAAAGGGAGGAATCCAAAGCTCACTCTTTCATACCAGGTATGTGAGCTACCAAATGGTCCTGTCTAGCAAGGCACAAATGTAAAAATGAAAAGAAAGGGTCAATGACCACGTACAGATACAATATGGGCAGGGCAGGCAGACTGGTGATCATCCACCCACTGAACAACCCTTTTTTTCCAAGGTTGGAAAGTGGTGTCCAAGCTATAAACTACCAACTGATAACTAGGGGATGATACACTCCATTTTACCTGCCAAAAATGTTCTTTAATGAGACTTAAGCGTGGAGATGGCACCATTCAACCAACAGATACTCCCATCCTTCACAGAGAACGTCCCGCGTTATCACACAGAACGCAGTGGTCTGGGGGTGAGGTTGTGGTCACTCTCTTTTTATATTCTTTCCTTCTGCTCGCAGGCTAAGTTTCTCTCCTAACAATTGCTTTAGCAAGCTAATTGCTTTCGGCAATTTATCATTTAATTAATCAAAGTGCTGAAAAAATATTCAAGCGTTCGACTTTAGTACTAAGCATTCTTCAAAAAAAAAAAAAAAGACGACGACTACATGTTAAGATGAGTCTGTTTGAGCAACGCAATAGTTAAAAAGGCTGCTAAGTATGCAACCAGAAGACGATTTGGAAGAAGTGGTACAACTATGAAACGAGCGTAGCCACAGAAGATGACCACAGAACAGCTTTAAAAAGCACAACAGAACTGAAATGACTTCAGCAAAGCAAAAAGCCAACCTTTTTTTCCCCAGCCACCCAAGGAACCTTTTTGATAGATGTCTTCTGTAATATTTTATTACACTGCCAAGTATAAAGAATATTTTATGTTTCATGACTATAGAGACAAAGCTTCTTGATTCCTGTGTGTTTTTTCTACTGAATACTCAACAGAGACCTCAAATGAAACACTGGAACCTACCAGAATTCTCAGAAGTGACAAATAACACAAAAAACCTGCCAAGTTTCTGTTATTTGAATAACCTCCCAAAACTAGACACCAAACAAAGCTTGAAACGTATTTGAATTTTATGTATATACAACTACTTGAGTGCGGTAAAAATAATTAAATTTGTGATTTTGTTATTTGTGACTTTTTTTTACCTTGGTAGAAATGTAACACTAAATCAGCAATACATTATTACTACACATTATAGAAATTATCAAGGGTGAAATCAAATTTATTGCAGCTGTAACACTTCCAAGAGAGAACAGGAATCTGGGTCTGTGCCAAAGAACACATTTTGGGCAGTTGATCACGTGATCTTCAAAATAACTAAATTAATTTTGTTGTAAAAATAAGAACTAAAGCCCACTAAATCTCAAAACCGAAGAGGACAAAAAGTGATTTCCAGAATGAGAAGGCGGCTTTCTTTAATTTCTTTAACAGCTGCCATGGTATCCAGCTTCCTAACACGAAATGCAAATCTACCTTCTACCTATTTCAACCGGTATTTATTCAAAACAAAGGGATTTACATGATGAATATTATAAATATAAAGCCTGCTTCAGCTCACAAACCAATGAACCTTATCAAAACCTGAAATCATCTAGAGCAGTAGGAAACTTCCAGAAAAGCAGGAACAGCAGAAAACCACCCTAGTTTGTCTTCAAATATCCACCCCCAGAATGTCCCAGGTGAGAGATTACAGCCCACATACCAGTTATTCTTACGGGCCCCCATTCAGAAAAGCATAACTTTTCAGGAAAGCACTTAATTAAGCACATGCTTGTATGTTTTTCTGAATCAGGTCCATCCTACCATAGGAACTGGGTATAACAGACATGAAATGCATGAGTAAAAGTAACAGAGAATGTAGCTCCATAGCATAAGCTTTCATTTATTTACTTCTGTATTTTTAAGATGTGATGCACCGGTGAAAACACAGCCCAGCTAAAGATACTCTGCTGTAAAACACAGCATGGCCAAAAGAAGACCTGAGTAGAACCATATCCCAGGACCCATTTGGCATCTCACATGCTTCATCCACTGCCAAAAGTGATGCAAAATGTGCAGTAACTTTTTTTTTTTTTTCTGTGTTATTTTACTGTCTAGCAGATGGGAAGCTTTGGGTTTATTGATATAATGGGGACGAACATCAGGAGCTGATGTTGGTCACAGTGATCAGGAGTTACTGATCCATACCTACAGTGAGCAAAAACAGGGAGCAGGGAAGGAAAGAACCCTGTACGTGTTCACCGTGTGCAGGAAAGATGACTTCAAGAAGGTCATTCAAGCAACCTGGTCTGGTGGGAGGTGTCCCAGCCCATGGCAAGGTAGCTGGAACTCGATCTTTAAGGTCCCTTCCAACCCAAACCATTCTATAATGCTGTGTCGACGACTCCTTTGCTAGCAGCGCTGCAGAGCAAATTTATTTTTTTTTCCCTCATATTCAATGGTGCCCTCTTCAGAGAAACCTGAAGCTGAAGAAGGTGCTCACCAGCAAGTAAGGCTGCCCAGTGGCTGCTTTGAGCAAAGAGGAAGCTGAGGGAGCACAGACATGGGCCAAATGGATGAAGAGCCACTGCCAAGCTCTGAAAAAAGCTGAGTTTGGATAGTGTCATATCCACACGTGATTATCAGCCAGCAGGACAACCCTGTGGTGTGCACTGGAGAAAACCAAGCCTAAGGATGGTAATTACGCATATGCATGAGAACACTAGACTCCTTATTTGGTTTCAAATAACTGTTTTGCTAAAAAAAGGTTCCTTTTTTCACCTAGTTCATGTTGATTTTCTATAATACCAAGCTAAATAAAAGTACGTAATAGCAGAACCATTCAGAACCTTACAGTGAGAACCACAGAGTTCAAAGACACCCTGCTGCCCCCAAGAGCTTTGTTGAAAGGGATAAAGGCTAGATTTGCAATCTCCCTCCCTGCGAGGTAACTATCATTTTAATACAGGGAAATGAAACGAAAAGGTGCAGTTTCATCATTCCTTGGCAATTTTTGTTAACGCTAGAAATCAGCAGAAACTAGTCAGTAGCTAAACCAAAGGAAGAGTTTTCAAGTAGGCAGCGTTCATAAACTGAGAACCTGTTGGTCAACCCAATGCCACATGATGGAAAGGTGTGTCCAGAACCAACGGGGCTGCAGAGGTATTCCAGGGAAGGAAGGCAGGTTCTCCTTCCAGTCGTAGCAGCCTGTCAAATAAGGAGGACAGCAATAGCAGCAGGCAGCAAATCCTGCACGCTAATTAACACATTGCTACCATACAACAACTGTCTTACAGCTTCTGAAAGGCTTTACTTTTCATCATGTGACAATCATTAAAGGATCTTCAAAGCATCACTTATCAAATGACAAACCCATGAAATTGCACAGTGGTGTCTTTACTATGTACTTCTACATAAGTACTTTTATACATAATTATATACATTTATATACTTTTATTATTATCACAGAATGATATGGGGTTGGAAGGGACCTCTGGAGATGATCTACTCCAGCACCCTGCCAAAGCAGGTCCTCCTACAGCAGGTTGCACAGGAAATTGTCCAGGTGAGTTTGGAATGTCTCCAGAGATGGACACTCCACCACCTTTCTGGGCAGCCTCTTCCAAGGCTCTGCCAATCTCACAGGAAAGAAGTTCCTCCTCATGTTTAGATGGAACTTAAGTTCAAGTTGTGCCCATTTCCTCTTGTCCTGTCCCTGGGCACCACCAAAAAAAAGACTGGACCCATCCTTCTGACCCCCACCCTTTAAGTATTTATAGGCATTGATCAGATCCCCTCTCAGCTTTCTCTTCTCCAGACTAAAAAGACCCAAGATACTCAACCTTTCCTCACCAGAGAGATGCTCCAGGCCCCTCATCCTCTTTGTAGCCCTCTGCTGTATCCTCTTCAGTAGTCCCCTGTCTAATTCTCTACCACAAGATGTTTCTCTCTGCAGCCCTCAAAACCCATCACCTCCTATAACCATACTAATGACAAAGACTCTACCAAACCTGGGCTGTGTTTGATTTTTTTCTACATGATTGTCTCTAACTCATTGTTTGCTTCCATTTCTCTTAGTAGCCAACATACACATGTAGAGGGAATTTCCAGACACGTGCTGGGCGCACACACACACACACATTTCCCATTACAGCTCAAAGAAGTGCAATCAGATCTCCAAAGAATTCACCACATTTTCTCTTGTCTAGACTGAATTTGCTCAAATAACAAAAGTTTCCAGCATGAACTACAAAACACCAGTACCTGAAGTGCACACACCCAACAACTCCACTGTGTAACACAGTTCAGGGGTGGTTTTGGTTATCACGTATTTTGTTTGCTGTTATATGGGGAACCAAGTATTTATATTTTGCTGAATTAGCAGGTATTTACTAGCTCACTGAAGTTCAGTATTTAAAACATTAATGTAGCTTAGAGTTTCACAGAATCATAGAATGGTTAGAGTTGGAAGGGGCCTCAAAGATCATCCAGTTCCAACCCCCCTGCC
>VZRU01019646.1:13674-31516 GCA_013398155.1 Pedionomus torquatus | reverse complement strand
CTTCCCCCCTTCCTTCCCCCCTTCCTTCCCTCCTTCCTTCCCCTCTTCCTTCCTTCTCTCCTTCCCTCCTTCCTTCCTTCCCTCCTTCCTTCCCTCCTTCCTTCCCTCCTTCCTTCCTTCCCCCCTTCTTTCTTTCTCTCTTTCTCTCTCTCTTCTCCCTTTGCCTGAGTTTTATGGTGCCCTCATTATAGATGTTTTTAAAAATACACTCTTGACTATGAACGTTGGTATTTTCTCTTATCTTTTTTCAGAAACTACTCTAGCAGCAAATATCATTTTTGAGCACTGTGAAGCACTCAGCTGAAAACTGCAGATGGTCTGAAATACTGCATGGTTCCTGGTTAGACACTGCATCTCGTATTCACTAAAGGCTTCAAGAGCATCCCTTGAGACTGCTGGAAACTGGAGGAGGAGAGCTAGTAGGTCAGCTCCTGCTCTTAGGACACGCCAGATGGGTTTCTGTAACTGGTGATTTTAAAGCAGCCACGCTCCAGCCCTTTTACAACCAGCTGGCATCCATCCTCTTCAATGCATGTCGCGTCCAGTGAACCCAGACAGCAAAGAATAAAGCACCGTCCCTGTGATAATTACAGTTATTCCTTAGCCCCGCGCTCTTACAGGTAAATGGGGTGAATTTTGCAGCCCGATTTGCAGATCCATGGTCACATCAAATCTGTGGCACCGACCAAGTATTGCTGCAAGATCAGGTACAAATGGAAGTACGTCTAGGCATAAAATTTTACAGAAATCTTTGTAATGCTCCAAAGGCTTCTCATCCACATGAGAAATTAATTCATCCATGAAGGAATACATAGTATAAGCCTGCTGACCATTATAACCTGCTTTTTATCTTTATGTATTTTAGCACGTAGACCTCACCAAAATTTCCTTGTCGGACAAAAAGTTTCCCATACACCACAGACAATGAAAGTAGCAATTAGCACAATCTAAACACACCTCTTTTTAAAGTGCTCACATAAGCTCTTTGCACAGTAGCTCCGCTTGACACCCTACTGCTTTCAGCAACTGGTGAATTTAACAGCTGCCTGATGCAGAAAAAAAAATTATGTTGGGATCAGGCTCTATATATGTATTCTATTTTTGTAGACGTTAAAAAGAAACATCAACAGATTAACTATTACTGCACGGCTACAGGATGTGTAAAAGGCCAATATTCTAAATAATTCTAAGTTTTCTTTTATCAGTACACAGGCATTTAGACACAAGTATAAAGTGGGTCTCTATACTTTCCAAGCCTTTTAACTGCACACAAGTAAGTCACTGCTTTAAACCTGATTATATTTGGCAGATAACCTGTGAGGCAGTTATTCAGAGCCTTACTTAGCATAGCTCAACACCAGGACTTTCAACAGAGCTCTTTATAAGGTTAATGTCCAAAACAGAAGACAGCCGACAGCAGCAGAACGGCAGCTGAAGTGTACCCTTATTACTGTAATACATCTGCTACCACGGGCATATCTTAAAATACAGTTCAAATTTCACGAACTTAGAGATTTTCAGTAAATAGTGCAGTATAAGATTCTCAAAACATTAGCTGAATCTGCTCTGTTTAAATTATAATTACATACAATTTTAACCCAAAAGGTTCAGGCCAGCGTTGACTCTTAAAGGAAATCCTATCAGGCTGTGACTGCTTTTGTCAAAATTGAGTACTATTGAACTCTTGTGCTAACAAGAAAGTATGGAAGAGTTTATGAACAACAACCAGCGACGCATCACATAACTGCCCGTGGTCCTACAGAAACTATTTTTTTACTGCCAATTTTATACCTCCAGATTAAATATAGCATCTTGCAAGAAAAAAATAAAATTTTCCTTTAGTTAATTAAACTCTGGATTCCTTGACTTAAAAGCAAGTCGTGCACAAAACTCTCTATTGTGTCAACTCCTTGAAAGCCTATCGTTTTCACTTGCGATGCCCTGAAGAGTATGGGTTAAATTGGCATTTACTACATTTATTAATAAACACACGCATTAATTCTACTTGAAATACTAAACTGATCATAAGCAGCTGATGGTTGGACTCCATGATCCCAAGGGTCTTTTCCAACCTGGATGATTCTATGATTCTAGGATTTAGAAGAGCAACACCCCAACGCAAAACTCTCTCAGCTTCAGGTTTGGGTTTCTGGACCTCCTGGACTGAAGGACAACGGCTACTGGAGCCCAAGACCTGGCACGCTGCAAAGCACATGGCAGCAACAATATTCTCCTCAGTCATCAGCTGTTGCCTTCAGGGGGATGAATCAACCTTAAACCTTAAAATTACCTCACTAATTAATAAATAATAAAATAAGCAACACAAGTTTTGCGTGGTTTCTTCGATGGGGTCCTCTGGGACAAGTTCTGTCTTAAGTTATATTATGGCAAAAGCTATTTCTGTCCACTGTAGTCATAACATTTCAACCCTTTTTTTTCCTCCTTTAAGCTGCTAGAGCTTTAACCTAATATAAAAGAGGACAAGGATGTGACTACGGTTTGATGGGTCTGCACGTGCTCCATGTGTCTACAGACATACTTTATAAAAGATGAAATTGGATTCTACATCTAATGTCTTTTTATTATTTTAAAAAGTAACACTTCTCCCTGTCATTCTTCTCTTTTTTAATAGGAGCTGACTTGCAAGTCAACCACTCGGATACCGAGGCAGAACCTCAGAGAAAAGTTACTACAGCGAGAAGAAAGAAACCATGGCTGTTACATGATGCTGAACAAATATTAGCCATAGCCACAAATCATTCAGAAGTATTTGCTAATAAAATATTTCTGAAATTATTCCTTTTATTTTGTACTGTATTTCCAAGTCTTTTCCAGAAAACTATTTAAGCACGTGCCTAACTTAAAGCACATGAGAAATCCCACCCATTTCACTGGGTTCAATCACATCTCTTAAGCCCCGCACGTTCTTCCGCACACTCCTGCATCTGGACTTTTTACAATAATCAAACGAGAATAATCCAAATATATGTTCAGCATAACCCACACTTTTCACCTGAAAATGTAGACACAGCCATTCGATAGACATGAAAGCACCAGGCTTTCAGCCTTTAAAAAATGAAAAGGCTGGAGAAGATTGATTCACTCTCATATTGTCAAATATTTTACGTGCATTGTAGAACATTGACCCCTTTTTACTGAAGAAGAAAGTCTTCCTGTTAACACCACCTGGACACCATCAAAATCAGAATCCTAAGCTGATGCAGAATGACTGTCCTAAGGAAATTATTATATTGCCACTTTGCATTCACAGGTAGGACTGACGTGGACATCGTTGGAAATTTTGTGAGTAATCTGAAGACAAAATTCCACATTAAAACCAATTAAAATGATAGAATTTATTGACATTTCAAAAGGTTGAACAAGTATCACATCTAACAAACAAAATCCATCAGCAGAGCTGGAAATGTGTCTGTCAAATTTGATGATTTAATTTAAAGAAGTACCATTTATAAGGAGAGGCAACATCTTTTATTAGACTGGCTTGTATGTTCCAAATCTTACCTATAGAGGCATATATACAAACCTTTCCTCAGGTGAACAAGCCCTTGTTGAAGCTCCAAAGATCTAAGTTGGCCCGGTGTTCAGGCCCTGAGAAGATTCTGTAATTACAAGGGTTTTTTCAATTTTTTTTTCTAGTGGTGTTATCTGTTATAATATAATATAAGTCACCTCTGATATTCTGAGCTATAACATCACTATTAATACAGAATTCCACACTCCAGGAACCCTACAGCCCTCTGTGCAGAAGACGGTATCGACCTTGAGTGAAGTTAATGTTGTTTATGGAAGAAGCAGTTTTCCTAAATTGTTTTATCCCTAAAATTCCAGTCTGGGGCCTCTCTGGAGCCAGGAATACCAGTCACAACATACTATCTAGTAGCTACGTGTCAGTCCTTGTCAGCGTTCTAAGAACAGGATGTGACAACAGAATATATCTCCTTTGTGGGTTTCCCCTGTTATTCAGCACGGTGCCATTTAAACCTCTGATACTGACTGACTAACATCTTCCAGGAAACAACTGGAGACCTTAAACAGAGAAGACGTGACAATGACGACGACAGGAACCTCTCCATTTCTTTGCCAACCCTCTTCACACCTCATCTTGCAAGGTTAGAGGGGGAGATTTAGATTGAATATTAGGAAGAACTTCTTTGCTGTGAGGGTGGTGAACAACTGAAAGAGATTGCCCAGAGAANTCAGGTATTGGAATGGGCTGCCCAGGGAGGTGGTTGAGGCACCATCCCTGGAGGTATTCAAGAGAGAAGATGACTTGGTGCTCAAGGATATGGCTTAGTGTTGGGTGGGGTGGGGTGGTGTTTATGGTTGTTGGGTTTTTTGTGGGGTTTTTTGTGGGTATTTTTGTTTGTTTGATTGGGTTTTTTCCCCATTGGTTGGACTAGATGATCTTAAAAGGTTCCTTCCAACCTAGATGATTCTGTGATTCTGTGGAACTGGATGATCTTGAAGGTCCCTTCCAACTCTAACCATGCTATGATTCTTTTACAAATGTTATTCTGCGACACTCTCTCATGCCTTTTTTGGAAGAGATTGTCTATTTAGCTTTTAAAGAAAAGCACTTCCAAAATGTACTTTTAAATAGCTCAGAACGAAGCGCACAGTTCTATTAGGCGCACACCAGCAGGGAACCTTCGCATCTTTGACTGATGGCCCGACCTGGATTTCTCCAACCACGTGCAATTCACGCACGTTTATTCCCCGTGTCAAAATCCACCACCCACTTCTGAGTTTTCTCTTACTCGCTCTGTCCCATTTGGTAAAGGGGAAAAATAAAACATAGACGCAACCACATTTGGAAGAAGCACCTTCAGATTGCTCCCTGGTGGACGACAGTACAGAACTGACAGAACCCTGAAGTGGCAGAGGGCAGAGCGATTAGGAAAATGGTATTTATGTGCTATGCCATATGTCAAGGGAGAGAACGACGGGGTTGTACCTACCTCAGATTTGTGGGAACGTGAAGGATTCAGCCCTGCCAATTTTCGGTGCCTTCCTATCAGGTTACAGACAACGCATTAGGGTATTATACTTTATTCTTGATCCTCTGTAATTCAAAGCAGGTGATAATTTTGCAGCATAGGAGGCAAGCCAGCGCTGTGCCAATTTCTGTGTCGATAGAAAGGGGCTAATAAAAAGACCTAAGCCACCCTCAGAAATGCTCTGAAATACACCTTGGAAAAGATCCACTGATTTTCTTTATCTGACTTCAAGTTATGGCACTTCTCTTCAATGACTGTTTTTTACAGAATCACCGAATCACCTAGGTTGGAAGGGACCTTTTAAGATCATCTAGTCCAACCAAGCAAATAATCAAGCACTTTTTGCTTGCTAAAGCTGTTATTTCTTCAGAAGGTATTCCCTTACTGACTAATACAGTTCATCTTTGTCAAGTATTGAAATATTTGTGCATATGCCAGTCTTTCATGAGCAGGAGCCAGAGCAGGTGACTTCCAGAGGTCTCTTTCAACCGACATTGTTGATTTAATAAAATGAATTTCCTGTAATATTCCGAGCCCTACGAATACTGGTGCCACAGAGATAAGAACCCACATCATGCCACGCTGCAGTACAGAACAGCCTTCTAGAGGACGACCGACATTGAAAACCTGGGTTAAAAGAGTTTAAACGGCTTTTTTTTTTTCTTTCCACTTTGCTGAAAGGAGCTTTGGCCAAAGCACAGCCCCTCCACGGGATGAGGGGGTTGCAGGCACCGGGTTCCAGCGACAACCAGAAATCTGGGAGGGGATTCGCATCCCACACCTTAAAACAACACAAAAATTGGGGTCGGGGAGGGGGGGAGGGGAAGCAACACCGTCTCAAACAAGTTTTCCAGGTTGCCCAGCTGTAGGCAGGGCATCAATGCAAGTAACAGATATGAGAGCCTGTATAATCTTGATGGGGAAAAGAGAAAAAATAAATCACCAACTTAGCCAGGGCACAATGGGGGTGATTGTCTGAACGTCACAAAAATGAAAACCTGTTCATTCAGGTTTAGCCTCACATCTGCCAGTGGCCTGTCCCAGGGCACTGCGCTCTTTTGTTTAATTCTAGGTTAAAATGAAGTAATCTAAATATGCACGCTGTTCTATAAAAGGGCCAGGGGATGAAATTACACCAGTTTCTAATAGGGCCCTTTGAAACCCTAAACTAGCAAGTTAGCAGCCAAATTATTTTTCTTCGACTAATACAGATTGAACAGCAAATAATGGCTAGGAGAAAATAAAATAAAGAGTGTCAAACTTCCATAGTTGTCAAAATCCTGTGTTTGTTTGCGACACCAAGGCACAACAGAGGACTATTCAGGTGCCAAACGTTTATCATTTTATTAACCTTCTCCAAGGCCTGTCTTAAAAAATCTTTTGCTTCCCCGTTGTTAGATTCTTCAGAAATACAAGATCTGTAAAGTTTCGTCCTCTACCACTGCAAACTAAAATAGAAAAGTTTTTAATGTGTATCCTCTGATAAAGTACTTCTAGTTGGAATTTAGTAAAAATCAGGTTTTTAATTTTGAACGATAGCAATAATAGTAATATAAAACTTAATGTGTCCCATCGTATCTTCTATTTTAGTTTTATTTAGTGTGTATAAAATTTATGGCAATCACAGTTATTACAACTATATTTTTACCTAGCTACATCTGTCCCTGCAAAACCAATTTATGTGGCTTTAAGTATTCTTCTGCTTGACAAGTAGCTGCCTGCACACAGTGCCAGACATCACACTAGAATATAAAAAGGACCGTTGCTTATTTTCTTCTGTGTGTGAGACACAGGTGCTGCTATTTTCATGGAATCTCAGAATGTTTAGAGTTGGAAGGGACCTTGAAGATCGTGGAGTTCCAACCCCCCTGCCCTGGGCAGGGACACCTCCCACCACACCAGGTTGCTCCAAGCCCCATCCAGCCTGGCCTTGAACCCCTCCAGGGATGGGGCAGCCACAGCTTCTCTGGGCAACCTCTTCCAGTGCCTCAACAGCCTCACAGCAAAGAATTTCTTCTTAATATCTCATCTAAATCTCTCCTGCCAGTTGTGGGAACTCCTTGGATCTCAACCACAACTGATGGATCATTTTCATGCTCATCTTCAAAATACAGCTATTTACCTATGCTCCTGATCACTGTACGATCTAGATTCTCCCACCTCGGCCACAGGGAATAGGGAGCAAGAAGGCAAAGGAGAGCAAGCAGAAGAGATTTCTCAGTACAGAGGATCTATGGTATGACAGGCAAGGATTAAAAAAAATGTAGCAGGGGCCAAGAATTTCCTACAAACAAAAGTAGGGAAAGTAAATAAATTAGTGACAGAGAGCAATAGATGGTGTATATATTACATCTAATCAAGCTGGCATCTCAGAAAACACAGCAGCTGCTCAATTCAGTCAAATGCAGTTCTTTAGAGGCTCAGAGAACAGGGGTCCCTCAGATTTCCAAAGCAGCCTGTGGTCACACAGTCACTGCTCAGAGACCAGAGTGGAGGACTTTATTTCTTATAAGGCAACAGGGATGCTGTGGAACTGCTCCTAACTATGATCATATCAGTTCCACCTGACTGTGATATAGTTTAAGGACAGGAATCATAGAACCAATCCTTTCTTATCAGTGTGTTTTAGAAGAACAGATGATAGTAAACAAGAAAAACTCAAGCTGGAACAATAGTAGGGATCTCAGAATTATGGACCAGACTGCCATAATAAAAGCTACGCTACAGCCCATCATACTTGAGCTGGATGACCTACTTGCAGAAATTACTATAATTTCTTTTCTTTTAATATAAGGCTGGAAAGCTAACCTTGTTAGCTAACCCAAGTAAATGTGCCTGGCCTCCTTTCCCGAGGATGAAAGGCTCCTAGACGGGAAACTGAATTCAATAAAGGAATCTCTCTATTGAGAAAACTCAACTGTCCATCAAAGGTACCCTCCTACAGCAAGCACCTTCCAGCCCATCTCGGCTGCAGAGACAGGCAGTCTTTCAAATCACCGAGGACTAGAATATTCGGGGCAAGGCGCCAGCGTGAGTTTGAGCGCAGGTCTGGCATTCATGCCTATTCACACAATCTCATCCGCAGGCTCCTTGGATTTCCACCATCTAAACCTCACGCACCCAGCTCCCAGAGAGGAATCCCGAAGCTGGAATGAAATACCTGAGCAGCTTGAACATGCCAAGAACCAGAAATCCTGCAGGATGGGCAGAAACTGCCCAGAGCTAACCCATACGAAACACATTAACTACTGCAAAACACCAGGGCAGTGCACGGAGAAGGGCTGTAGGATATACATCTGATACTTTCCTAGAGCTTAAACCACCAAATCCACGGCTAGAGAATGCCTCCTCCTACCTGTGATCTCTAGCCCCCAGTCCTGCCTGGCAGGTTTTAGTGAAATAAGCCAGAAACACTATTTTCTTTCTTTAAAACTTGGCAGCGAGAGGAGTTTAACCATGGTATAATAGTGGAAAGGCATTTGAAGTGGGGAAATGAAGGTTTGGTATCTGCTCTCGGCAGATGGGCTTCCCCCCCGCAATTCCTTATCCCAGGACAGCACCCAATGCCCGAGCAAGATCTTAGCCCGGGTGCATACCTGGATGAAGGGAGTGGTGAGAGGGGACACCCCCCGCATCACGTTGAAGTTCTTCTGCCATCGTTCAGCAAAGAGTCAGAGGAAGAAACTCTCCGACCACAGTTTTCTGTGACACTGACGGTCGCCCAGGGACAGCAAACCCCACCGGCAAATGCAACACGGCAGATTCCACCTCCGTTTGCGATCGGCAAGACCTTTCTCGCCTATTAGCATAAAGCTCTGTACTAAATATTAAAAAAAAAACCTACAGAAATTGGACTACAATAAGGCAGCAGAACGGCTGCTGAAGTGTGTATTCACCAGTGGAGAAAAAAAAAACCAATTTTGCATTAAGCTAAACTGGCTCAAATACTCCCTATTAATAACCGTACTATGCATCCTGCACAGAATAACTGCTTCCCAGGCTATGTGAGAAGAACTTCTCCCTAATCTTTTATGACCTTTATAAAACTTTATTAAATTATGAAGACATGTAGCTTTTACACGCTCTAACGTTTTGGTTGGGAAGAGTTTAAATGCACACATTGGTGCAGCTGCCCCAAGTCATGCCACCGCGGTGACTCAAGACGCTGGTAAGACTTTCAAGTTCTGCCCCGTTTTGAATCAGCAATAAAACCCCAGTCCAAGATAAAGTCTCAGACAGGAGCTATGCAGTCAGGAGCACAGTACTGCTTATTAAAGTAAATTACTGACATTTTAAAAATACATGAAAGCCCTTCTCAGTTCCTTGCAATTGTGTTACCTATAAAAGTCTCTGCTATAAAAAAATCCGTATTAAAACTAGTTTATTACATGGATAACCTCTTTCAGCATGTCAGAAATAGAAATATGAAATCCCTTTATTGATCTTTACGCTGAGCCCAAGCTGAGACCCGTGGGGATGGCGGTACTCACAAAATCTGCCAGTGCTGTGACCACTAGAAATTAAGATGCTAAAAACAAAGCCAGCGCTTTGGATGGCAAAGCCCAGCCAACTTTCAATTTGATTGAAACTGCCTCCTCAGAACTGCAGCCTGGTGGTAAGGAACCCTGGAGACCACATCCTTAAAGGAAAAGGAAAAATTGGAAAGAAAGGAGGAGAAGAAACGTCCACCCTGTTTTTCCCAGCCGATTCATCAACGACAAAGGGAATATCCCTCTGGAGAGGAGGAGAAGCACTGCCAAGTATCACGGTCCCCTTGAAATCCAAGAGAGTCCTGAAACAACTCACAGAGGTCATCTGCCTCATTTTGTCCATCTGAAATTATTTTTGGGGGTTTTTTCCATTTTTCGTAATTCCTGCTTTGGCAGAACTGACAGACCACGACGGACCTTCATTTTGACACAATTGGATGAAGAAGACATACCCCTGTGCAAGCTTCCAAGATTTTATTCTTCCAGTGTACCTTAATTACACCCATCACCCCTCCAACAATTCTAGTTCTGTAAAATCCCATACAACTACCATCTTTTACCTTCAACAGGCAAAAAAAAAGATTAAAACCACTCACTTCACGTATGAACTAGAAGGTTTGAAAGCTCAGAAGCTTTCCCCAGACTTTTCCACAGTTCTCAAATCTGAAGTCCAACCCCTTCAAACACAACTTGACCAGAGTTGAATTTATTCCATTCAGTTTAGCAACACTGGTACTTACTGACTGTTCACTTAGATCCTGAGAGTCTTCCATGGAGGTTATTCACCTGTCCTTCCCCCAGAGGCAGAAATTATCTTCCCTTCAATTAACAGCTGAGTAGTCTAAATTAAAGAGAAGAGAAAAAGGTTAACATGTTATTCTACGGTTTCACTAAAATCTGCAGCAAAGTTTTCCTTGACTTCTGTGAAACCCGATTTCATAAAAAAAAATGCTTCAAACCCTGCAGTAGCCTTTTGGGAAGCTATCTGAAATACAGGGACAGGAACAGAAACACCCTTGATTAATAATTCTTCAACTCCTGGAAGAAAAAATAGCTATGAAAACAAACCTATAAGAAAGTTAAAAATGTTTAATACAGGCAGCTGTTTAAGTTGACAACAAAAGATAACCCTTGGGAGAACATATTAGAAAGACAATTATGGAACGCCGAACAAAACTGCTTGATACACATTTAATGATAACCTCTTAGTCATTAAGTGTCTGGCAGAAAAGGGTTATTATGTAATTATCAGCATGAAGTCCCCTCTCTAAGGCCCATTAAATTCCGTTAGGACTAAATAAAATACACAAAGTGGTTTATAACAAGCAACTCCCTACAAAGTGCTAAATGAGAGACATTATCCTAATTATCTGCTATGTCTATGCCTTCTCTCATAGGGTGAGTCACTCTCATCAAATATTGAGATGTTCAATAGGAAAATTCTATTTTCTAAGAGTTCTGCAGACTAATGATTACAATAACCTTAGCTTTAAAGCAACACAATTATATTACAATCCCTGTTCTCAGAAAAGATCCTCTTTGGAGTTAGGCAAATTGGCATCATGAAGAACAAAGCCATGTATACAATAGGCATAATAAAATTAATAATAATATTAATCAAAGCTGGTGTTACATTTAAGAAAAACAAATCAAAACACCCCCCCCAAAAAAAAAACAAAAAACAAAAAAAAACCAACACCAAAACCAACAGTATCTAAACACATAAGTTAAAGAACTCAACCTGGATTTGATTATCAAGATTGCCTGGATTTGTTTACCGACAAGGCACCCCAAGAAGCCATTACCTGGGAGTTATGCCCAATAACACAAACATATTGTGGATCTTTCTTTTAATTTCTGAGCAGCAAACACTTGTACCATATGCTACCTCCAACCTGCATAAACGTAACCATTATTTACCGAGGCTAAAAACAACGTAGAGCTCCTCAGCAGGACATCTGCAAGGAACCGGAGCTGTGAGCCCTTGCACCCGCTGTACCCCACCCACCGCATTACACTGCTCCTCTCTTGGTCTGAAGTGCCACTTACTTGCCATATCTCCATTCACTCCCCAAAACATAATTCCCAAGATTTCCTCTGCATTAGGTATCTCCTAAAGCATATACATTTGTGTGTTGGCCGCCTGAGCCTGCTTTCTTTCCAGTCTCACCTTTATTTGCCCTTTTTCCTGCCACCAGATCACATCCTCCTGTTTTCCTTCCCTCTCCTCTGAAGTTTCAAAAAGCTCTTCATTTGTATTTCAACTAATTTTTGCCATGATGTTACAAAAGGAAAAGACCAATTGCAAGCAAATCATGTTGCATGTATTTCACCTCATCAGAAAGCTGAAAAGAATTCCTATTTTAACTGTCCAGTTCAGAGGGATCCAAGACATTGACGTCTTCGTAGAATCATAGAATGGTTAGAGTTGGAAAGGACCTTCAAGATCATCCAGTTCCAACCCCCCTGCCATGGGCAGGGACACCTCCCACCACACCAGGTTGCTCCAAGCCCCATCTAACCCAGCCTTCAACCCCTCCAGGGATGGAGCATCCTCAACTTCCCTGGGCAACCTCTTCCACTGCCTCACCACCCTCACAACAAAGAATTTCTTCCTAATATCCAATCTAAATCTCCCTTCTTTTAGTTTAAAACCATTACCCCTTGTCCTATCACTACACTTCCTGACAAAGAGTCCCTCTCCTGCTCTCCTATAGGCTCCCTTCAGATACTGGAAGGCTGCTATCATGTTTCCCCTTCACCCATGATCCCTTCACCAAAACAGTAACCACCTCCCATAGGTTTTTTTGGTCAATGTGGATCCCACACCCTTGTGTTTGTAAAAATCTCCTGCAGTCTTTGTCCAATGGAGACAAAAAAGGGAATAGAAATGCTTCTTTAAAACACCCAGTACAGGCAAATTTCAGAGAGGAGCCTACCATGAACAATGGGTATTTTGAGAGAAAGCAGCTCTACACGGCATTTCCTGCAGCAGCCCCTGCCAAAGGCAGCAATTCCAAACATAAAGGTGAATTTTCACAACTGACCCTAAAATATTCCATGGATAACTTAAACACAGATTCTGCTTTAATTCAACTAAGAGTTTGAAGAGTGGGTGTGTTACTGCATTAGTAAGATTGCCCGCGGGAAGAAAGAGTCAAGTACTCGATAGTAAAATACAAGATTTGGAACTAATTGTTTGACTAGTTTCTAAGTCTCAGAAGTCACTACCTGGCTTGTGTTCAAACATTAAATGCTCTAATTCTGTCCGTTGGTCACAGAAGATGACAGATCCATCGCTTTCTGTGGGAAACTCAACCACAACCCAACTACGGAGCCGCACCATAACAGACAGACCCATATCCATGTTTCTTTCTATACTCATCATGATCTTAACCAAAGCCCGCTGAAATCAACAGAGGGATGTCATATTATTCCCTAAAAAAAAGTGAAGCACATCAATACTTTAAACACAGCCTGCCCATGTAAGCCCAACAGGAGTTTTACACCTAAGAGTTTCACTCCGGAGTTCCTAAGAACCACCTCGGACTCACCCAGAAGGTGAGTGTCGCCTCCCAAAATTCAGATGGATGTATCCACTGCAAGGCATCACTGAACACGCTGCCTGTATTAGTCCCCTTCTAAAAAAGACCAGCCTGCATGATTTTTGGGACTTTATTGAGAGGCAAGAGGAAGACGAGCTGGTCTAAGCTCTGCAGAAACACACGATGCGTTAAATCTCTGCTTTGCCAGAACATGCTACATTATCATAGCTTCTCGGGCTCTGCTGTTCACCTTCAAAATTCAAATCCTCTTACTGGGAATGGAGCTTTTTAAAATAAAATTCAGAATTAATATTTTATCAGCATTCTGCCTACCATCAGCTCGATCCCGCTACGTTTTGTGCCCAGTGAAAGCGGCTGAACATAATCAACGGCTAACACAATGATTTTTATAATGGCAGTTATGCCAATTGCACTTAGACCAAATCCTTTAGGGTTTAGTTTTATAAATTTGTAAAAGAGGAGAAAAACCATTAGAGAAGTCAGTGATTTAAATAAGACCAACATTACTCCCTAATAAAGATATAAAATTAAAGGATAATAGTAACCTCGTGCTGTTTTATGAGGCAATAATCCAGTTACCAATTCAACCTTGTAGTTTATCCCATCAAGAGAACCAGATTAAAAACAGAGGGTGGGAGGGCACTTTTATCCCTATTATATTGCAAGTGTTTCTAACTGGGTTTAAATATTTTTAAAACTGTTGTTAAAAGTCTTAAACTCGCAGACAAGCCAGAATAGAAGAAAAATGCCTGTTTCTGCTCTTGATCCTGTCCTTGCAGATGTGGCTTTAAAACTGATGAAGTGTTTTATGCTCTAAGATAAAAATTTTACCTTCCTAAGAAATGTCTTAATTAGGAGGATTCCTGACTTTCCTCATCAACAAATGCATTTAAATTTAATTTTTTATTTATTTATTTTTATCCGGGGGGAATAAAACACTTCATCAAATTTAAACTGCAACTTCCAGGACTTGACCATGAGGAGAAACATGTGTTTCCTCCCAGAGATACACCCCTAAGTTAAAAACAAAACAAAACAAAACAAAACTACTTGAGGATCTGCTGCACACCGCTTTGGAAACGACGTGATCTCTCCCCTTGAGATCATTCCTTCAGAAACTTAGGGCTGCAACAAATCAACAATGCACTGAGGCAGCTTCATTTTTTTTTTCAGGTTTCCATTCTCTATGGGATGTCTAATAGGATCCTGGGCTGCAATTCTCACAAGCTCAGGACAGAATGTGAAGCTTGGGGAATCCAAGCTTTAAAGCACTCAATGTTTCCCAAGAGGATGTCAGTGGCTGTTTTCAGGCTCTCCAGTCAGCCAGATGGAGAAATCCTGCTCCAAGAAGAATCCATCATCCGGAAGAAGAGTTTGGCCATCAGACAAAATTTTTCCTCCCTTTCACTTCAACCCAAAACCTTAGGAAGAAAGTCTTTCCGTGCTCCACTAGGAATTGGTCTTCTTCAAGGAAATTATTGGGGGGAGGGTGCTCAGTTTCTACCACAACAATATTTTTTGATGTGATAATCCACTTGGGCACATTGTGAGGTTCTTCTTATTCTGTTTCACCTGCAGAACACCTATTGCTACTGAAGTTCTAGCATGGTGATGCTCTGGCAATACAGCACAGGAAATGCAGAATCCCACTCACATTTACTGTACAGTTTTTTACATATTTAAACATGCAGATAAGAAGCCCAGAGAATACACTCTGATGCTGTTGTGGTTAACACAATTAATTCATGGCCAACAACTCATTTCTATCACAGTCACAGGCTGAGAGTCACAGAATCACAGAATGATACGGGGTTGGAAGGGACTTCTGGAGACCATCTAGTCCAACCTTCTTGCCAGAGCAGAGTTACCCAGATTGCACAGGAAATTGTCCAGGTGGGGTTTGGAACGAGACCAAGACTCCACCACCTCCCTAGGCAGCCTCTTCCAGGGCTCTGATACCCTCACAGGAAAGAAGTTCCTCCTCGTGTTTAGATGGAACCTCTTATGTTCAACTTTATGCCATTTCCTCTTGTCCTGTCACTGGGCACCACTGAAAAAAGATCCCATCCTCCTGAAACCCACCCTTGAAGCATTTATATGTGTTGATCAGTTTCCCCCTCAGTCTTCTCCAGACTAAAAAAAACCAAGTCCCTCAGCCTTTCCTCGCAGAGAGATGGCTCCAGGCCCCTCATCATCTTTGTGATCCTCTGCTGTACCCTCTCCAGCAGTTCCCTGTTCTTCTTGAACTGGGGAGCCCAGAACTGGACACAGTGCTCCAGATGGGGTCTCATCTGGAGACGGGCTGAGGAAAGAGTCAAAACGTTCAGCAAGAAGTGATCACAAACAGTACAACTTCTCAGTTTCTAATGTTCTACTTCAGAAACCTTTGACAGTAGAAGTACTTAGTGGTTATTATAACTGCAAGTGAACGTGTGGAGGACATGCAGCAGCAAGGTCTCAACAAATGAAGACGTGCTCCAGGGTCTGAACTCCCCCAGCCCCAGGCAAGTCTCTGCCTGGGTTTGCATTGTCCCTACAGAACACCTGAGGAGATTGAAGAACATCTGAGGAGAGCGAAGAACATCTGAGGAGAGCAAAGAACAACTGAGGCGCTGAGGAAGGTCATGCAAGGCAGGTAATGAGAAAATAAATTGCTCTACAATCAGTGCAAGATACTAATGAATATGCCCGGCAGTCTCGCTAAATTAGATGATTTCACGCTCGTCGTTTCCCATGGCATTCATTTCCTTCAGGGAGCAGGAGAGAGGCTACGGGCAGCAACAGGCACCCCCCCACATTCAATCACTTCTTACTTAGGAAAACACTCTTCTCATTGTCTGCATGCATATCACGTGTAGTCTTCTGTGAAAAAGATAAAATATAACCTAAACTAAAAGTAAAGTAAACCAAATGCAGCTATATTAGAATTTCAACTTCACCTGTATCTACAGTCCAAAACTGTGTTTTGGGCAGTAAAAATGTACTGATTTCTCTGTTCCTAATAGCATCGTATTTGGAAAAGAAGAAAGATCCATGGCCCAGCTGAGGAATGAGACTGATGTGCTTTATAACCTGGTTTTCTTCAAAACTCGAATGAAACTATTAGCTGGCAAGTCAGTAAGAAAAACGTACTATTTTAACACTTTGTGTCAAAAAACAGGAGAAATGAAACTGGAGATGACTGTGCTTTGGCAGAAGAAGATGTCAGCTTCCTTACGCTGAAAGGCAACATGAAAACTCAGCTCTTGACATCATCTCAGAAGAAATGTGGCTTGATATATTCCTAACTAATTTATATAAACTGTTAGACTTGTTGGCTTTGGGGTTTTTCATAGGCAAGTACCATGTTTTCTTGAAAGAAAATAGAATAAGAAAAATTCTTCTTTAATGGAAAAAAAAAGAAAACCTGTAAGAAACATTATCAACTATATCTAACTTCAAGGAAGAGCGAACGACTAACCCATTTTAAATACCATAAAGATAATAAACAGTTAAAAAGGCAAGCAAAGCCATCCTGGAAGGTGGAGAGAAAGCATACAGAATTACTTCTTTTCTGATTTTTAGCTCTGACGCTTTTCTTCTCAGATTCCTTTTGATCAGAAGGATTCCTGCAGGAAGTGGAAGTGGCTTGGCAATCCTGCCTGGCGATTCAGCTCTCAGCTCTTCACCTATCTATCAAGGCGAGTGAAATGAGCCTCCTGGAAAAAAAAAAAACCTCATTGCATTGTACAAACAAATCTTGCTCCACAGTCTAGACAATTAAGGGAAATATGGAATATTCATCTTTCCCTTCCACCTCTTCCAATTCTTCTTTCTTCCTCAGGCCATCTCCTCTAGAGGGTTAAATGCAGCAGTCTTTGGACCAATTTGGTTTCAATCCACTTTCAGCTTGATGAGGATGAGAATTGTACCCTCAGGGAAGTTTTAGAGCTTTCTGCAGCCTTTTGTAGTGCACTTGGGACCCACTTCTTCACCTATTCCTGACTTCCAAAATGCTGAGCTCCTTCCTCACCCAGAGCCCTTGGTCTGCAGCTGAGCGGACAGCAGGACAGCCAGACAGCATGCCAGCCGTCTTCACTCCACAGCTTATTTTAGCTCAGGTCATGGCCAGCGGCCCCTGGTGGAGGGAAATCCAGTTCTCTGGATTCCTTGCTCTCCTGAGCACTTCCCTACATCAATTTGCATTTGGAGATAGATTGCTTAAATAGAGATGATATGCTATTCCTAATTTTGAAGTACCAAAATTACTCTAGGAGTTCATACAACAACTCACACAATGTCTGTAGGCTTCTGAGCAGAGGTGAATTTCCTGCCCACTGCAATGAGGCACCCTGTCCTGCTGCTCCTTTACAGGGAAAAGAATCATAGAAACAATCATAGAATGGTTAGAGTTGGAAGGGACCTCAAAGATCATCCAGTTCCAACCCCCCTGCCCTGGGCAGGGACACCTCCCACCACACCAGGTTGCTCCAAGCCCCATCCAGCCTGGCCTTGAACCCCTCCAGGGATGGGGCAGCCACAGCTTCTCTGGGCAGCCTCTTCCAGTGCCTCACCACCCTCACAGAAAAGAACTTCTTCCTAATATCCAATCTAAATCTCCCCTCTTCCAGTTTAAAACCATTATCCCTTGTCCTATCACTCCCCTCCCTGACCAAGAGTCCCTCCCCATCTATCCTGGAGCTCCCTTCAGATCCTGGAAGGCTGCTCTAAGGTCTCCCTGGAGCCTTCTCTTCTCCAGGCTGAACAGCCCCAGCTCCCTCAGCCTGTC
>VZRU01019645.1:121020-153931 GCA_013398155.1 Pedionomus torquatus | reverse complement strand
GCGGGGTGTCCCCGCTCCCGCCGTCGCGGTGCTGTGGCTCGAGTCGTGGCCTGCCTTGCTCTGCTTCTCGCTTTCCTCGGCAGTGCCCGCCACAGCGAGGGGTTGCCCTCCCCGGCGTGGCTGGGGGTCCGCTGGGGCCGGCTGGATTCGGGGTCCGCCGGCGCTTGTGCAGGGGCCTGAGCTGCCGCTGGAACGTTGGCTTCGTGGCGGGGTGTTCAAGCGAGTCTTCCCGCGGGTGCGTTTGAACCGGGGCTGAGAGATGGGTTTTGTTCGTGTGTCAGTCTACTAAGTTGTGGGGGTCAGAATCCGAGGCCGGGGAGGGCCGTGTTGTCATCGTAGTCCAGCTCTAGTGATGGTACTGAAACTAAAACGTGAGCCAGCTCTAAAAGGAGTGTTAGTAACCTGGCCTGACGTGGGCTCTCACTTCATTAGCAGCATTAAGTCTGATTTCAAAACCTGTGTTGCAAAATCAGGATGATAAAGGGTCGAACCTGTTTCCTTGTTGTAGCTTCTTGCAGCCTTTAAAGGGTTTTGATGTTTGTCTAGTGTTAGTCCTTTCTGGGCTGTGAGGTTAAGGTAAATGTTAGGCTTACAAGAAGTGACTGTCACAAAAAGGAAAAAAAGATGTTTCTGTTATTATTTAAGGTACCTAATCTGAAATTTGATACACCTCTTTAAGTAATATCTATTAAAGTATAACTTCTCCAGCATTGGGTTGTCCTCTTTGTTTTTCAGCTGCTTAAGGTGGTGAAACTAGGAGGGCTGATTTTCAGTCCATTTATAGCTGAGTTTGGATTTGGGGTCTTCCGAGTTGTGTGGAGAATCTCTAGCATGTGGTGGGTTCTCTGATTGTTCCCACACGCATCAGAACAAGTGCACAATTTACCTTTTCTGAACACTTGTGGACTTCCTCGTTGACAGGAGTAGTCCTCTTATTCTGCTTAGAAGTTTAAATTGTAACTTGTGAGGGAGACTGAAAAAAAAGATGAGAAATATAAACTGATGAGCCTATAAATAGGAGTAATTAAACTACCAGTCACCATCTCCCTGGCTGTTGTGGTTGTGACAGCTGAGTCTCAGAACTCATTTAATCTCCCCTGCTCTTGAAAAGGTGATTAAAACAGCCCAATCATGGCATGGAAAAATGTATTGATTTTTCTTTATTTATTTTCTTTCCTCACTTCAATTTGGTAAAAGAGAAACGTGCTGGCAGTGTATGACACAGATCCTGCTGATCTTTTCTGGATGATACTACCAAAAAAAAAAAGAGATAATTGTAGCATGGCTGTATTTTCTACTGTATATTAGTTTTTAACAAAAGGTTCCTGCTTAGCTGATACTCCTTTAGTTTTTTAAATGAGACCCCTGCTATTTCACTGGTTACTTTTCAGCCAGCATTTTCGTCTGACTGTAAAGTAATAAGAGACTCGTAATGGTACGCTGTTGAGCCCCCCAGATCTGAATTGCTGTAAGGAGTGTTCCATGCATAGTGAGGACAGCTAGTTTAATTAGTGTGGGTTTAAATGTGTGTGTTACTTGTTTTTATTTATTGGCTGTGATGTCTTTTGCTTGGGATAGCCTCTGCACCTGCTCGTAATAGAGGTTGAAGAAGGAAGGTAGAAAAAAGTCTGAAATGCATTCCATCCCTATAAAAGGAAGCGTAAGAGAAAGTCCTCTATAGGGTTTATGTTACTGGTATCGGTGTCTGCGGTCCCCTTTTCTCTCTCCTCCAGTTTTGGAAGGGATGCAGCCACCCAGGTTCAAAAGCGCACATGTGATGGCAGCACTTCAAATGATGCGATCCTGATCACTGGTCCGGAACCATTTAACAGAGATCACTAACACCCCCATTTTTCTATTTGGGGTGGCTGACAAATGCATCTTCCTACTCAAAGCCAAAAATACAGAGATGAGAGAGCAAGAGTACAAGTTACCATTAGAAAAAAAAGTTACATAAAGTGCAATAAACTCCATCAGTTTCCCAGATGCAGCTTTTCTTTTGCTACGTTCACTCACTTTTTGCCATCTTCAGTAGAAGTGTATGCATACGTGGGGATGAAATGTTTGTTTTTAGACAGATCATCTAACATCTTCTTAACCTCTCTTTTAAGCACAAATTAATTGTAGTCCTTTCTGTTCGTTAATTTATTGTGTTTCTGTAATCTTACATATTTTTAACAACTAGTGTGCAGTTACTTCCAGATACATTAGGGTTTAGGGTAAGACACAGAAGGTATTATTAATTTAAGTTTATGGAGTGTCACCATATCATAAATCTGCAGAGCTGATTCCAGTAATTCCTGCTTTGTGTGATAGTACATTTTTTTGGATATAAACTTAATAACTTGCAAAGTCATCTCTTGAATCCAGTGTGTTTTTAAAAAGCTTATAAACTGTTCAAAAGGGTTTTTTTTCCCCCCTGTTTTCTCTTAATGGAAGTACAGTTTTAGAGGTGGAAGTGTGGTAAATGTCTTACCGGCTTCTGCAGCCTGACCTGTCATATTCTGAAGTACTTCATGTTCAGTTCACCCCAGGTACCAATGCTAGTGCAGTTTGTGAAACTCATCACAATAGAACTTTTCTTCACTTTTGAGTAGTCATCAAATAAACATAGCATTACATGTTAATTCACTCCTACTTGCTATAATAAGTTGGAAATATTTTTTTAATATATTTTTTTCATGATCTGTGCTGTGTAATTTTAACTTTGTTGTTCTTCAGTTAAAGATACAATAGTATTCACTAGATTTTTCTTCATGCAAGCAGACTATCCTTAACTAGAAAAAAAAGCAAGATTTACAAGAAGAATAATTGACTTACAAAATGGTACATAAGTAATCCTAACTTCTATTTGAAAGACTTGCTAGAGGCTTGGATATTCTAGAATCTCTAAAACTCTGAAATGATTTCATGAGATTATGTGCCTGAAGGGAATGGGCTGCATAAGGTTTTGGTAGGAATGTTGTCAATTTTTCAGTATAGAAGGAATTGCTAAAACAATTAGAATAATAAGCCTAAATTTAGACATCCACTTGCATATTTTGCTGTCTTAGCAATGTAGCATGAAAAAAAAGCAAGGACTCTATCAGGAATGATCAGAAGTGCTATTAAATTTATTTTATTTTTTTTTTTTAGATATAGCACTCCTCTGTAATGAGATTGGTTGCAGAGTCTTTTGCTTTAATGTTTTGCTTTACTCTGGGGAAACAAAGAACCCCGTGTACAAAGAGGAGTAGCCTGTGTTCCTTCTGCAGATGTGGATGTGCATTTTCACTTGTGCCCCGAGTACTGCCTGATTTATGGAAATTCTGAAAAATAAAAGAGATCATTTAATTGCCAAGTACAAGTCTGGCAAAGCCACTAAAGCGGTTCTGAGTTGCTGCGTCTGCATCTCTGTCCCTGGGCTGTGTGGTAGTTTGTGTTTGGTTTTAAGCTTGCTTTTTAAAATTGTGCCTCGTTAAAAACTCCTTTTATGCAGAACATGCAGATGTAGTGTAGTTCTGTGAGAGTGCAATAAAAAATCCTCAACTATAGATAAGAGAAAACGCAGAGGTGTTAACCAAACGGCTAAGAATAAGGCTCTCAAAGGTTAATGCCAGAGGTGGGGACACCGAGCTTCTTTGATATAGCCCATATACAGCTCTCCTTTGGCAGGGCACTATATTCGGCGTTCCGAAGGCTGTTTGTGGGTGGTAAAGATCAATACGAGATTCCTTGGCGCTTGTATTTAAGCGGGATATATTCAGACCAGAGAAATTGCCGTGGTAGTTGGAGGACGGAGTGGTGCTCTCATGTCTGGCATCGCTCAGCACCACGTTCTCTTGAGGAAGGTGGAAGAAGGCTGGGACAACTGAGTAGCTTGTCCACAAGTTCCTTCCTGACCCCCATCAGCTGGTGGTTAGCCTTTGCCTGAAAGCATGAGGTTTCGTTAAACTTTCAACCTTTAAAATGTTGTCCAGTATCACTTGGGATGTTTTGTTTTATTTTTAAGTGGTTTTGCTGATTGTCTTCTAGTTTCTTTGTGTGTTTTGTCTTCCTTGGAGTAAGGAAAATGGCTTGTGGTCTGTATTTGCATTGTCTGTCTTTGATATAATCTTAAAAGCACTCAGTACGTTTGGGTATAGCTCTTTCACTTATAATCTCTTAATCTCTTACCAATACCTGAAATTGCAATGCAAAAAGAATAAAAATTTATACTTTCTGCTGAGAGAGAGATTCTTACTCATTTAGGAACAAAATTCAGTACCTCCTGGTTTTGAAGCTGTTGGATTGTTCTGTTCAGTCTTGTCATGTAGATTAACTCTGAAAACAGAAAGATCTTCTAGTTAATAATTAACACTTCTTATTTTTAACCTTTTATAGATGGTTTCATCCAAATATTACTGGGGTGGAGGCAGAAAACCTGCTGTTAACAAGAGGAGTGGATGGCAGTTTTTTGGCACGGCCCAGCAAAAGTAACCCAGGAGACTTTACGCTCTCTGTTAGGTAAGTTTAAATGTTTCTCATCTTTCTCCCCAAACTGCTCTTCATCTGATGCTGTTGTGTGGGGAAGGAAGTTGTAGATGAACTGCTTGTAAGAGATGGAAGAAGGCACAGATCACTTCCTTTAGGCTGTTGTTCACTCTTCTTCTTTTTCTCCTGTTTTCACTGCTGAGCTCCATAAACGCTTCTGCCTAACTTGGGGAAACTATAGGCTGGAGAGTAGCGAATTCTGGTTCTGCCAAGGGACAGAAAAGTTAAGGGGAAGCAGAAGTTTCATTATAATATTAATTTATGCCCTTTAAAAATCTATTTGATAACAGTGTGAAAGCAGCGGAGATGATCTGAGTTACTGATCGAGCCCATGCAAGGAAACGCTATCCAGACTCTCTTCTTACAGGAAAAGTCAGCAAATTTTTCAGGGCAACTGTGATGCTATTTCAGCTTCCAAAATAGGCCTTTTGTAGCACTTGTCCGCTGACGCTGCGTGTGTAGTGGTGGGTACGGGGAAAGGACAGCAAGAGGAAGTAGATAAAAGGAAAAAGGAAAAGTGGGATTGGAGATAAGAATGCTGCTTGGATACTTTTGAGACAATGGGCCTTGCTGAACAGAAGGGGACTCTTTGAGAGAGATGTTCTTCATTAATACTAGAGACTGTGGGAGCAAGTAGTTTACGAAAGGCAAAGGCAGCTGTTTACTGAAGAGGAGATCTTAGCAGTTGGTGTGAAATTCTAGGGAAAGGAGCAGACAAGCTCTGATGGGTGTTTTGACAATGCTCAGTTCTTCTCACCCCTGTGTGTTGTGCTTGTGTGTGCCCATTAGGGGGTTGGAGGGACTTCTATTGGAAGAATTGTGAGATTGTGAGGCCATGGAGCTTAACACTGGCTTTAAGGTCCCTTTGTTACAGAATTAAGGTTGTTTTTCTTCCCTGTTCCTCCTGACTGTTGAACAGCCACTTCTTGCAAGCCACTGAAATGTGGCTGAAGCACACTTCAGGGGTGTGCTGTCCTAGCTATTCTGCAATATTTCAGTTGTGAAGTGATGCAAATGTAAGTATGGATTTCTCCAGCAGAACACTAAATAGAAAGCGATTGATTGGAAATCAGCTGATTTGTGTGGGTTTTTTTCCTGCCTTTCAAATCTTAGACGAACTGGAGCTGTCACCCACATCAAGATCCAGAACACAGGAGACTACTATGACCTATATGGAGGGGAGAAGTTTGCTACGTTGGCTGAATTAGTCCAGTATTATATGGAACATCATGGACAGCTCAAGGAAAAAAACGGAGATGTTATAGAGTTGAAATACCCACTGAACTGTGCTGATCCTACATCTGAAAGGTCAGATAACAGCGGTGAAAACCTCAGTGTCCACGCACTTCTTAATAAATGCACATGTTTATCCCCCTTTGATTAATTTTGTTAACAACGTTGACATGTTGTTGATATTTAGCTCTATTTGATGGAAGAGTGGCCACTATCTTGTACTAAAAGTGGTCCCACTGATTTCAGTGAGGTTACTTGCAAAGTAGATTAATAAACAGGATTAAATTAAAAATAATCTAAGCCCCAGTACCTGTTTTCTTCATCATTCTCCCTGGTGTGATACAATACTGAGAAGGAGGGCATAGTGCGCTTTATTTTTACTGGGAGAATGTTTTATTTTAGAAGTTCTAGCTTCCTGAAGCTCATATTATTGCAAGGAATTCTCAGGTATGTTTCTGAGCATAACTTTATACAATTTTTCCAGTAGTGGGCATATGTGTAAGAAAGTGAGTGAGACGCAAATCCTCAAATTGCTCAAAGTCAGGATTTTAGGAGCATGGCTAATATGGAGAATCTGAGACCTTAGACTTGGTATATATACTGAGGAAGTATGTGTATGTGAGAAATAAACCTCTATGGCCAGTAGATAACAGTTTATTTTCATAAGTGAATATTAAAAACAGTTCTCTCCTCAGAATGGCTTGCATTTAACAGTAGTGGGGAGGGTTACTGCCTTTTTGGTCATGTGTCTTGAAGAAATGAGATTGATGTGATTATCCTGTTCGTTCCTAATGTAACAGAAGGATAAAAAAGATGCAAACAGGTTTATTGGAAAAGTGCAGCTTCATGAAGGAAATTTAAAAAAGAATGAATGCCTTGACTGAGGAAAAGGTTGCAGCATAAGCTTGTGTTTATTGGACACCAGGGAATCCATTTGGACTGTTGTAGAAGGATCCAAATCAAAGCCTCATTTCAGGCTTGCGTGAAATGCAAATGTCAGTGCTTGTGGAAGTGCTTGCTTTGAAGTGTTTCTGTAATCACTTGTGTGTACGTACAAGCACACTTCAAGGCTTATTTTTTTTAATATTTTTTATTTTTTTTATTTTTATAATCTGTGAGGATTTCTCTGGACCTGGACACCGTTGTTCAGTGTACATGAGCATTTCACTTTATTATAAATATTTAGAACAAGTGGATTGAGCCATAGCTGGAATGACCAGTAGGGTACCTGTCTGTATCTTACTTTATTTAAAGGTGGTTTCATGGGCATCTCTCTGGAAGAGAAGCTGAAAAACTATTAACAGAAAAAGGAAAACATGGAAGCTTTCTTGTGCGTGAGAGTCAAAGCCACCCTGGGGACTTTGTTCTTTCTGTCCGGACAGGAGATGATAAAGGAGAGAGTAATGATGGGAAATCTAAAGTGACGCATGTCATGATTCACTGCCAGGTATGATGAAGCACGAGCTTCTTTAACAGGGCTATGTCCATGGGCAGTGGGTTTATTCTGACAGAAGGGCCCTCTTACACTTGACTGCAGAAGAGCTGAATACGTTTCCCCTTTCCCTGTGGTACTGTATGTGCTATATATCATCTGTTTGATCAAATTGACTAATTTGATAGCATCAACATCCTATTAGTGTGTTGTTATTTTTTTTTGACTGCTTGCCTGACTAAATCATGTCATGCTATACTACGCTGTCAAGTACCTTCTAATAGATTTGCTTTTGATTGCATCAGAAGGCTGCCTCAAATCCTCTGCTGATGGAGCCTTTCATGTTCATGAATCTTCTTAGGGAGTTGCAGTCCCCTGGATAAATTACATAAAAATAGACTAATTGGACAAATAGAGATCCATCCGAGTGTATCTGTTTTTCCTGTCAGTTCATAAAACTGCACCTGATAAATGATGGACGTTCTGTGAAAATTTTGAGTATTGAATCCAAGGAACAATTTTAATTCCAAACCTTGAATTTACTGCACTGAGGTACTACTAAATTACAGTCTTTGGTATTTTCATATATGCCCCTGGGGTTCTTTTTTTTTTTTTTTTTTTTAAATGCTCTGTTATCCTAAAAGACAGTGCAAGATCTTAATTGTTTAAAAACAGCTAAAATGCAACGGCAGAAATAGTTTGGAGATAGAATTGACCTACCTAAAACCTAAACTACCAGATTTTTTCTTTTTTGAGAAAACCTCTTTGATTTGCCGTCAGCTACTAGTAGCATTTATGACGTGGAGGAAAATAGGTTAGCATTGCCAAGCTAAGCATAGCTAAGCATTGCTGGTGGATGGTGGCAGTCAATACCAGCCTTTCAGGACCCAATGATAACCTTGGAAATCAATTCAAATTCCTAAAAGAGTATCTCCTGGATTCTGATCGTGTAGCTTAGGTAGCCTGATTGAGCTGGCTGAATCTCAGTTCAGAAGGAATCAGGTCTCTTGAAAAGGCAGATAAAATGATTTGCAATTAGATGACAAAAAGGGTAGTGTCCTTCATAGTGTATGTTTCTTTGTATTAAGGTTCTACCTTCCCTGAACAGAAGCTAGATTCTTCTACGTATGGTTTCAAAAATAATTTCTTATATGTTGTATAGCCTAAAGATGAAATTACCCCATCATTTCAAATGCATTTGTTTTAATGAGCATCTGTCTTTCAAGGATCTAAAATACGATGTTGGTGGAGGGGAGAAATTTGACTCTCTGACAGATCTAGTGGAACATTACAAAAAGAACCCTATGGTAGAAACTTTGGGCACAGTGTTGCAACTCAAGCAGGTGAGTAAATGGAGAAGACACCACTAAGTTCTGTTACCTTAAGCACATATTTTTGAAGCGCAGGCTTTTCCATGTGTTCTGTGAGACATAATTTTTATTTTTTTTCCTTTCCATATGCAAAACTGTAGGATTAAACTTGATGAAACTGCATGATGTCAGTCATTTAAATGGGAACAACTTTTTATATGCCTGTGAGGGATACACTCGTGTCTGTGGTGCAGTGTGGAACTTCTTTTGGTTTCATTGTGGTCCATAGGGATTGTAAGACTAATCCAGAAATGAGACCACTTAATGTACTGAATAAGAGCCATGAGACTTTATCTAGAAGCAGTTCCTCTCTACCCTCACTGCCCTTCATTGTTTGAATTGTAAAGTTTCAAAGTCGAAATAGATGCCTGGATCCTAGAATTGCCTATATAAAATAGACTTTTGTTTTAACTGTCTTCTCACAGTTGTCATTTGTTACACCTTTGTTTTAATGTTTGCATCTTTCCTAGCCTCTGAATACTACCCGCATTAATGCTGCAGAGATTGAAAGCAGAGTGCGAGAGCTAAGCAAGCTAGCAGAGACTACGGATAAAGTCAAGCAGGGCTTCTGGGAAGAATTTGAGGTACTACATTGCATTTCAAGTGTTATGATATTAAATCTCCACCCTACTAAAAAGATAGGTTTGTTACTGCCTTCCTGACACTTTCTGATCTTCTCTTCCATCACTTCAGATCCCTGTTCTTTTTTCCATCTCCTGTCAGGCACAGCACGGGTTAGAATTTTGCCAGTTCTGCAGTTGTGTCTGCTAGTAAAATGGTTGAAATATTTGGCCTTTTTTCCTGATTCTGAGAGCTAATGATTCATTCAGTACCTGGTGCAATCCCTCCTGAATATCCTCCCCATCATGAGACCGCATTATATACAACTGTACCTGGCCCACCAGGACAACTAATCAGATTCGTTCCTGTGTTCATTTTCACCTGGATGGGAAGGGGTCTGTAAGTTGGATTAACATTTCTGGGGGCAAAGGACTAACTCTGAGCCTGTTACTCTTGGTGACCTGAGTACTAGTACAGTAGCGGGATCTGATGCAGTTGGTGTGTGTCAGATGTATTGTGCGTATGAAGGGGATTGCACCCTGCTTTCTGGTGGGTATGTCAATGCAGAGGGTGTTTTGGTTTGGTCACCATTGCTTTAAGAAAATTTCAGTGGGATTTCTCAGTCAATATGTGCTCTTGCCCTTGACTTTGTGGCTTTTTGATAGCTGTTTCAGGAGATCTTAAAACTATCGTGAAGTAGTGGCAGCAGCAAGCTCTGAGATGATGCAGCATTGATTATCTGTATTCCTTAGACTCTTGGAGATAATTCTTGTTTTGTTTGGGTGTTTCATTTCTGCCTGTAGCCAAAATTCCATTTCCCTTCTCAGAAAGTAGCATCACCTTTCCTATTGCCTTATCTGCGTGCCTCTTGCGTGTATAACAAAACTGCTGGCCCATCTCTCCCCTTCCTTGAAGCATTAATGATTTGAGGGATCTACTTATGTTTGAAAGAAAATGCAGCCAAAGCTCTTAATTTTTCAAACAGAGCAAAAGATAATAATAAAAATAATAAAATAAAGGGGAGTTAGCTAACATATTCCAAACTTGAGTCTATCCTGTGTCTACCTGTGTCCTAACCCTTCTCTGACAACTGGAGGCACTTACAGCTGTGTGCGTGTGGTGGTCATAGCCCAAAACTTTAGAAGGGTCTTAAATATAATGGACTGGTTTATACCACACACACACCCAAAGCTACGGTGGAGTTTGGAATTGCACCAGCAGATGGCAACAGGAAACTGGAAAGTCCTGCTCTTTGACAGAGGCTGGTTTTGGCTGCGTAATGCTGTTTTGAGAAACCTCTTGAATAGTGATGGAATTGCAAAGCAGCCATTCTTGAAGAAACTGGGTATTTTTTTTTTTTTTAATCAGAAATATTAATTACCTGAATGTACTGTCTGCTCTGTTTTACGGTTGTTGTCAGGAGGAGAAAAATAAATCCATTAAAAGTAAAAGACTTATCAAAGAGGTAACGTGTTTCACTAACAAATGTGGATGGAATAGAAGAAAGTGAGGTCATGACAGTGGGGAAATCATAAAATGAGGATTAAGCTTTCTCCTCTGTCTCCCCTGGTGCCCAGTGCAGGGCGAAGAGTTTGATCCAGGGCTGCTGAATGGGCAGAATGCCACCTGGAGGGGGCAGCAAGTCAGCAGAGGCTGCTCTGGACATTGCTGAGGACCTGGGACTGTTTTACCCATCGCTGGGGAGCAGTTCTCATCTATCACTTGTGAACTGGCCTCAACCTTTGAGTTGCTTTTCTTGCAGGGTTCAACCTGTGGACTTCGATACGGGGCCTGAAGGGTCAGAAAGATTAGCCACACCTGCTCTAATGGCTAAAACTCCCATATGGGAATTAACTGCTTTTTTACAAAGATTGACTAGTGGAGTGCTTTGTCATTTCATGATACAGTCATGGATATTGTGCCTGTGGTTTGGCCTGAGCATACATTTTCAAGTTAGCCAAGCTGGGGATGTCAGTTGGCTTCTCTGTAGGCTCTAAGCATACCTTACTCATATTTAGAGGGCATAAAAAGGAAAAAACTGTGCCCTGTCAGCTTGCCCTTCTCGTAATTGGTGCTGGCTTACTAGAAGGTATGTCAATTAGTGGTTGGGATTATTTTTCATTGAGGGAGGCACTATTGTGTGGTGAGTCTAGGAATGGATTGTTGATTTGTCAAAATACGACTCAACTATTACCTGACACTGACTTATTTTCTGACCTCTGGTCTTTGTTGAATAAATTTGTCTTGTAATGGATTTATCAGCCCTTTAGAAACAAGATGTTTTCCTGCCTTGTGACTTTCCTGAGGAAGGGTATTTGTGAGCAAGCCAGAAGTTTTTTACAGAAGAAGTAAATGTAGGGAATTAAAAGATTTTACCTGTGAGACATTCCACTTCTCTTTCTCCTTCACTGCTGTTAGTGAGGTCAGCACTATACTTATTTTTTTTTTCCCCTGTTTTTGGAAATGAAGTTATCTAATAGCAGTTTTAGAGTCACGCTTTTTCATTCACCTCAGGTAAGCTGTAGCTGTCAGCCTTGGTGGCAGGAGGTAAGGGAAGAAACTCCAGGTTGTCTGTGGATCTCTGCCTGTGCAGTTTATGACTTGGCAGGCCAGATGGTAGTTACAAATTACTTGTCTTCAAGCGTATTTAAGAATGTACCTCTCATCCCGTGAACCACTAGGCAGAATTGTTGACAGTCCTTGTAGTGCTTTTGCTTCTGAAAAATGGCTGTTTGGTGAGCTTCATGCTTGGATGTTGCAGTGAAATTGAGGACTGTGTTTCAGATTTATTGTTGACTTGTGTACATCTCTTAATGGGCTTGTTAGAATTTGCTGCTCATGGATCTCTCCTCAGGGATGCTCAAAGCAGTAATAATTAACTGGATGAAGTGAAGATTTGTTTGAAGTCATTGTTTCCACACACTTAATTGTTTCTTGTTATTATTATTTTTTTTAAACCTGCTAGCAAAGTTTAACTTTCAGTTCTTTTGCTGGAGGCGAAGAACTGGAGGTATCCAGTACAGCTTAGGTAGCAAAGCACTGCATCACAAAGCGCCTTACTTCAGACTGGCGATGGTTTGGATGCATTAGTTACTAATCTTTATGGGTACTAAAGCCAGTTCAGTGGCAATTTTTTAACTCCTTACCTGCCTGATTTAGCCAAAAGGATAGTATTCCTTTCTAATTTTTATCTTTGGTGAGAAAGACCTAGTGATAAATACGTTTATTTGCACTTGCTCCGTAGAATTATATTGCACTTGCTCAGAGAACACTCTGCTCGTGGCGTTTCGTTTATTTATTGTGCCTTTTAACACGGCCAGATTTCCACACACAAAATTTTGTTGTGGTCCTTTGTCACCAGTTACATTTTCCTTGTACAGTGTTTTACAGCTAAAAGCTTTAAGGGATCGACTTGCTGGTTACAGCAAGTTTGTGGTTTAAAGAAATATTGGATGCATAGGTGTTTATAATTATTGGGTGGAAAATAGCTTGCCTTGTCACTTTTGCTTCTGTGTTTCTTATATACCTCAGAAGTGATGGTGAATGGAGAAATCCAGTACCTCTGTCTCCATCTCTGACTATCTAGCATTATAATCAAGTATTATCATTTTTGTGACTGATACTGATGGTGAAGCAGTCCATAATTTATCTGTGCTGTTATAACTTAATTTGTGCTGTTTTCATTTAGACTTTACAGCAGCAAGAATGCAAACTTCTCTATAGTCGTAAAGAAGGTCAGCGTCAGGAAAACAAAAACAAAAATAGATACAAAAACATTTTACCCTGTAAGTATTGATTTCTTTCATTATCACGTAAGCCTGCTACTTTTCTATCCTCTGTTTTCTTAGCTTGTAAATACAGGGTTAATTAAGCACCACTGTGCTCTTTTTTTCTCTTTAGTGATAACTCCCCCTCTAATGCTGTCGCTATTAGCCCATACGATTTCCAATTTATGTTCAAACACACTTTGTAGATACTAATATTTCAATTCCCAAATACCACTTTTATCTTCAGCTTTCAGTTAAGTGTCACATCCCTAAATAGTTATTCAGCACACTGGATGCTTAAATTTAAGAGGATTAATTTGTGGTACAAAACTGTATGATGCAAAACCAGTAGCCATTTGCCTTGGCTCAGTGCTTGACTGTTCTCGTGCTCATGAGTTACTGGAGGGCATGAGTGCTTCTTTAGGTCTGGCTTGCTACGAATTGGCCACTTGTTTTAAGAAATGGCAAAAGAGGAACGATTGAGTATTCTAGCTGCCAGTTTACTGAATTTGATAATAGCTTTTGGTAGCAGTAAGAAATGTAACTGTCCGTGGGATATTTAAAAATAGCTGTGTGTCAACAACTGTAGGATGCAAGCACTTCACATGAATATATGTTTTTCCAGTTGATCATACCAGAGTTGTTCTACATGATGGTGATCCAAATGAACCTGTTTCAGACTATATCAATGCTAATATTATTATGGTAAGTAAACTCCTACCTACAGAAGTCTTGTTGGCACAGCCAACATCCACTCACCTAACCCCAGGTTAGTCTGTTACAGTTTGTCACCATTTGTTAATTTTTTTTTTTATTTTTTTTTTTCTCCAGCCTGAATTTGAAACGAAGTGCAACAACTCGAAGCCAAAAAAAAGCTACATTGCTACTCAAGGGTGCCTACAGAATACAGTTAATGATTTTTGGAGGATGGTGTTCCAGGAGAATTCTCGAGTTATTGTTATGACGACAAAAGAAGTTGAAAGAGGAAAGGTAAAAACAGACTCTCGAACTGGCTTTAGGGAAGATCATGATGTTTGAATACAAGTAATGACTAACCTGACTTGGTTATATTGATTTATTTGCTGAAATCTGGTGGGTCACCACTGCTTTTGGAGACCAGGAAGATGCTGAGTGTCCTTTTTTGGATGCCTGTGGGATTTGAGGATACACTCCTTATCATATCATCAGACCTCCCTTTTTAAAGGGTTGACTGATTAATTTTTAGCTACTGAATGTGAATTGATGTATTTTAAAATTATTCAGGGAATGAAGCACTGGAATGCGAGAGGTAGTTGAACAGGCATTCTGCTTGCTTGAAGGGATAAACTGCCTGTTCCTGTAACAGAAATATTGCCATTTATTTTAGCTTTCAAAGCTTATACAGACTTTACTAGAAAAGCAGAATTTTGGGACTTCATTACTATAAGAATGAATTTAAAAGATATTGTAGTTTTTAGGTGAGAAACAATATAACGTGAAAATTACTGCCCCAGACTCACATCATTTGAGTTACATTTTCTAGACTCTCAAGCTCTGTTCTTTCTGTGCTTGAGTTTGATAACATTCTCATTCCATGCTGAACTAGTGACTATGACTGAAGCTGAACCTGGTTAGGACTCCCTCAACTGGGTGTGATTTAGTGCTTTTATTTGTAAAGTTGGGTCCTTTGCCCTGTTCTGCATGAGCACAGCTGCCTCTTCAGCCTCAGGAATCTGCAAGCCCCTTGTGAAACTGCTCTGGTAGCATTTAATGCTCTGAAAGAGGAAATTTTCCTGCAGTGGTGCATCGCAAGAACCTCCATTTTTACCTTTTAAGTGCAGAGATTATGCCTTATTGGCCTATAACTCTGTTTCTGAGGTCTAATGACACAGCAGGAAAGAATAGGAAATAGTTGAAGGCTGATATTCTGCTGAAGGTCACATTCTGCTTCCTGTGTATAATGTAGTTTTATCTTCGGAATGTGTTGCTTCTGGGTTTCTGTGTTTGGTAAACAGGTGTGTGTGTGCATTGTTTCTTCTTTGTTTGTTTGGTGTTTTCTTTTTTTTTTTTTCTTTTTATTTTCCCTGCTTTTTTCACATACCATTGTCTGCTTTTTGCAATAATCTGATGTGGTTTTGGATGGAAACTGGTAGCTTGTTAGATGAGCGTCACTTTTGAAAAGGTTGAATTTGAAGTATGCTTTTTATGAATTTGAAGTAATGCTTTTCNCACATTCTGCTTCCTGTGTATAATGTAGTTTTTATCTTCAGAATGTGTTGCTTCTGGGTTTTTGTGTTTGGTAAACAGGGGTGTGTGCGTGTTGTTTCTTCTTTGTTTGGTTGGTGGGTTTTGTTTTTTTTTCTCTGCTTTTTTCACATACCATTGTCCGCTTTTTGCAATAATCTGATGCGTTTTTGGATGGAAAGCTGTTAGCTTGTTAGATGAGTGTCACTTTTGAAAAAGTTGAATTTGAAGTATAGCTAATGCTTTTGTCTGGGTGACTGAGGCCAAAATAATGTTCAGGTGTGCAAGAAGGAGACAAACCTCTGCAGCAGAGATGACCTAAAGAGCGTGTTGCTAAAGGAAGTGAGGAGCTACAAAACATCTCGGATCTGCACAGAGTTCTGAATATGCTTTAAAACATAATATAGAAGCAGCAAATACTTGCAAATTAAAATTGTGGTGTTTTGGGGCAGCTCATTGAGCTGATAATATGCGTGTCCCCTGTATCAGACTAAAGCTTGTTTTAAAATTGTGTGTTGCCATTTGGACTCGCTCTACCTACTGCTCTCATGTTCAGAGTCCTGGGTTGATACAGCAAGTTATGTTGGGGTATGCCAAGCCCAATGTCTTTTCTTTAGCTTATACCTTTTTGGAGGTGGCAGAAGAAGAAGGGTAAAAGTAACAGAAAAGCATCTTGTTGCTTAAGTAGGCTGGGAAGCATGTGTTCAATCATCTCTTACGCTGTCTTGTGTTGGCAGAAGGAACTTTATTCTTGCCACATTTTCTCGTAAATATGCAGTAGTAACTGTGAACGGGAAATGTTTCTCAATAGTACTTAGTGTTGGGTCTGCATTTGCTGTTGCTGGAAGCTGCATCGATATACTCTCAATTTCTCATTTGATACTGTGGACTTGTATTACATTCACAAGCTAAAAGGAGTCGTTCTTTCCTGAGCTTTTACAGGAACCAAATGAAAGTAGTAGTAGGTGAAACCTGTTCTTCGGTGGATGGAATATATCCCTGGCCAAAGATAATCTCGGGAGAGAAGGAGCACACCAAAAGCTCTAAATTTCAAAAGCTGCAGACACAGGAGGCTTCACTGCCTTGCCACAGGGAGCAATTCTATGTTGCTTTGGTGATTGAATTAAAGAGCTGTGTCAGCCCTCTGTGCTCAAAGTGATGAAAAAGCAACCAGCCAAGTTTTATTTCTGCTAAAAACAGCTTATACCTTTGACTTGTATTTATTTTACAGGTTGTTGGGTTTTGATTGTAGAATAGCCTGTAAGGCTACAGCATTCCACTGCAAATCCTCAGCATTTTGAAACCCAATTTATGTTGGATACAAGTAACTATATTTTAGCCTCCATATATTGAGGCAAAGCAGGTGCTAAGATGATCATGAAAGCTGCTAAAAGGAGAGATTCCTGTACCTGTTTGTGTGAAATCATCTGCTGTTTGTCATGACAAAGAGAAACTTCCTTCTAAAATGTGCTTTACCTTGTTGGCCAGATGTCCAGTTGGTGTAGGAAACTGTCCTCTATGATCTCTGTGTCCTCTGTTCAGACAGGAAAGCTTCATAAGCGTGCTCGTAAACCAGTTTATGAACCAGCCTTCTCACTGATGGCTCTTCTTTTGTAATCTTGCAGAGTAAGTGCGTCAAGTACTGGCCTGATGAATATTCCCTAAAGGAGTATGGTGTTATGCGCGTTAGGAATGTGAAGGAGAGTGCGGCACACGATTACACACTAAGGGAACTTAAACTTTCTAAAGTTGGGCAGGTAAGTATGTTAGTAATTCTGTCCTCTGATTTAGGTTGCAGATCATGATATAAAAAAAATATGCAAAACCAGAGTGTTTCTTTGGAACCAGTAAAAGCACTAGGAGATTAATATATTGAGCCCTCTCTTTCTTTGAAGCTCCAGGTTTAGTTCCATACATCCTTCTCTTTCTCCTTGAGATAATTGAAGATTCTTGTACCTAAGCACTTTTTGACTTTTTGGCAGAAGATGCATTGCTGCAGAGCTTTGAGGAAACTTGGAAAGAGGGATGATACTTTTAAGTAGTCACACTTAAGTCTAGCTGGGCATTTGCTCCCTTTCTTGGAGATGGTTGTGTGGGGATCCAGGTACGTTGAAAGTACACTTAAGGGAAGCAATAAGAAAGATGAGGAAGGAAACTGTGAAGTGATGTTGAAATAGCACTTCCTCAATAAGGAACATTTTGGATCAGGGTGCAAGAAGACTTGTGTAAGAAGCAAATTAGCAGGATGTGTTAGATTGGTACGTCCATGCGATGGAACTGGGTGGGAAGAGGTGCATGAAGTACAAATGATGAGTATGGCAGGTGAAGGTCCCTCTCTGTTAGTCACCCTCAGACAGAACTTTGCCGTGGCTTTGAAAGGTGAAGATGGAAACGCTGGCAACAACTGCATTAGAAAAAGGGAGCTGAGGAAGCAGGTGGTGTGATTTGACTTGTCAGGCCAGGAAGAACTCTGACTTGTTTCCTCCTTTGAGAATTAGGGTGCTGTTGATACTGAGAAGCAGGTTGGATGTGCTATCTTCTGATCTGACTGAACTTCGGCACATAAATGCTTTTAGCTGGGTTTTGATCTAAGGACATTTTTTTTCACGTGATGGCATTTTCCAGGGGAACACAGAGAGAACAGTCTGGCAATATCACTTTAGAACTTGGCCTGATCATGGAGTCCCGAGTGACCCTGGTGGTGTCCTTGACTTTCTCGAGGAGGTGCACCATAAACAAGAGAGCATTTCTGATGCAGGACCAGTTGTGGTCCACTGCAGGTATGGTGGGTGCTCTGCACCTCTCCTGTTACTTCCTTTCTAGGCCTGTGGGGTTCATTAATTGTAAGTGGTGTTATGAGTTCTGTCTCTTCCATGTTATGCTAATTAAGTCTCTAGTTACTTCTGGCTGTGTGGCTTGGGTTGACTGGCTATAATTTGGAAGTCTGATGTCTCTTAATGTTAGACTCTTACTTGGACTAATGTTTTGGTGTCTGTTCAAAAAGAGCAAACAATTAATTCTTGTTCCCTCCTTCTTACAGTGCTGGGATTGGGCGAACAGGAACCTTTATTGTGATTGATATTCTTATTGACATAATCAGAGAAAAAGGTAGGTCCCCCCAGCCTTTTGTTTTCCTGTGGGACTTTGCTTCGCTGTGATGTATCTGTCAACAGGCGAGTTTGTAGGACACAGAGATTCCAGTGATGCTACAAAGTAGGTGTGTGTGTTTAGCATAGAAGGGACTTGCTTGTTCTTCTTGAATTAGCTGGAATCAGAAGTACTGCTATACTGCTCCAGTTCAGCATAATAAAAACTTTCAGTTGATGACTAGCCAAGAGTCTTAGGTTTTTCTTCTTATTTTTATCATTTATTTTTCTGGTTTTCTTTTGAAAATATTAACATGCAGCTGTCAAAGTACTCGTGCTCGCTGAACACAAAGGTGTTGTGTTTATGCGTGAGCTGCCATAGGCACTGACTCGGCATGTATGTTGAGCTGTGTTGCATTTAAAGCTGTCTTGGAACAGCGTGAAGTGATACAGTTTTCTCCCCCAGGACAGCTTTCCCCATTATCCTACGGTTCTACAGATCTGTGTGTTGGTCATCGAGAACGAATCCTCCGTATGAAATGTTAGCAATCTTATTGCAAGATTATAATGGAAGATGAGACCAGTCTCTCCTCCAAAGACAAAGTTCATTTTACTGTTCTTAACTTTGTGATGATTCCTCCCAGGTGTAGACTGTGATATTGATGTTCCGAAGACCATTCAGATGGTGAGATCACAACGGTCAGGAATGGTTCAGACAGAAGCACAGTACAGATTTATTTACATGGCTGTACAGCACTACATTGAAACGCTACAGCGCAGAATTGAAGAGGAGCAGGTATATTGGTCCGAAATATAAAATGCTATCTAGGAACATGTTATCATTTGAACAGGGAGCAGAGTTGCCCTTTTGCTGCTGTCCGTGACTTTTGGAGGTGTGACCTACTGTCTGTGTAACCGGTGCCTTGTGATAAGGCTGGGTCTGTAACCTGGTAACCCTGTTCAGGAAAGTTAGCTTGTATTTCAATTCATTATGCTTAAGAATTACCTAAATTATAAGGTAGAATTAGGAAACTGTAAAATGAGAACAGTGTGTTTGGCCACTGGCAGCCTGAGAGACTTCTTTGGATGGTTGCAACTGGTTTTGGTTTACCTTTCGTGAAAATGCTTGCACATATAGGATATCCTCCCTGTCCCCCAGTCACACCCCACATCTCAAATTCTGACTGAAAGATTAAAGAATGAGTGTGGCGATCTTGCAGTACAGCATCTGACAAAAAGTAGTTCAAGGAGTGATTTGGTGTGGTAAGATGAGAAAAAGTTTGGACCGTGTGGTGACAACCGCAAGACCTTCACCTCACTCTTCCTGTTTAAATACTTTACAGCACTCAAATTCTACAGTCTTTTACAGAAGTTACTTCATTTTATAAGAAAAAAGGGACATTCTGCTTGCTGTTGCATTTGTTCTCTGCCCTAACCTGTCGTCATCTGAGATTTTTTTTCTTTTTTGTTTTGGAGTTTCAGTATCTTTCCTTCTGCAGCTGGGCTTGCTGCTTGGAAAGAGGTAAAGCCCCCCCCCGCCCCAAGTGATGGGGCAGATGTGTGGAGCTGCTTGGTTAGCACAGTGCCAGGTGTAATCTCTGTTCAGAGGCAGAGCGTGCCAACTTGGGCTTGGCACTCCTGTCTGGCTTCTGGCTGCTTTGGAATGTGGCAGAGCTTATTTTTATATTTGCCTACATGATGTAGATGCTCTGTTCAGCGGAAAGGAGAGAGGCTTTATTCCTCTCCCCAGGACAGCTGTTGTGTGCTCTGATGGTGATTAGACACAAAGTGAAGAACAAGAAATCCCTCAGGTGGACTTTTTTCCTGGCTTTGTTGTCTCAGTTCGCCTTAGAGCTGCACCGAATCTCTGTGTAATTATGCAAGCCTTGTATCCTCCACTTCTTGAATACGGTCTCTTTTTGCTCCTGCCATTTACAAGTAGATCTGTAACTCTCTCTTGATCGTTGTAGTGGGTTTTGAATAGTATCTTATTATCGAGTGGAGCAGTGTAGTTCTCCTACAGAGATGGGGCTCAGTTGTGTTTCAACCTCTATTCTGTTACTAACTCGGAAGGCACAGACATAAAAGTGTAAGAAACTGGAAATAAAACAATATAGAACTTCTCAGGCAAAAGCAAAGCTTTGTGGTGACTAAGAACTAATGTCCTGACAAAAACATGGTAAATTGGAATTTAAGGCATGTTTTGGTAGAGCAGAAGAACAAATTGGCTGGCTAGTAAAATACTATGCAGAATGTTTGAATTTCAACCCCACTAAGTTTGGGAGTGAAATGCTGTGTTTTGAGAACTTAACTTCTGGAATGTTCTTTTCTATGCTTGCTTTAATTGCAGTTGTGAACGGTGAAAGTTGGGGGGCAAAAAACCTGGTGAAGTCAATTAGGGCACCCTTGTAGGAAGCAACATGAGGTTGTGCTCCCTGTCTGCTTTTCAGGCTGCATGAACACAAGCTTTTCTTTTCTGATAAGAAATCAGGTAGTCTGTGTTAGCTAGCCCATTGTCATGCAGGTCTCACAACCAGCTGGACTGAAGAAGTGGATACAGAAATGTTTGCATCCCTTGGTATAGATGGGCCTCCTTTTCGTTTGCATTCAGGAAAAAAAATTACCCTGCTCTGCTGGCGTTCCCTCTTGCATTGTAATGCTAAGAGCCTCCATTTTTCATAGAGTTAAGTTGTTAAATATTGCCTGTCTTCTTACAAGTGTAGAAGAAGAGCAAAGTTAATTTGTTTTAGTTGTTGGTTTCTTTTCCTCTTACATCTAGGAAACAAGTAGTTCTTACCACATTTCTGTTATTCTGAATTAGAAAGGATAATTACAGTGAATTAAGTAGAAGGAAGAGAAGCCACTTATCTACTTTTTCTTGGCTTGCTCTATCTGTTTCAGTTAGCCTAAATAAGAGAAAAACTAAATGAATCTTCTTAAATTGCTTTTTCTGTATGGTACCTCTTTAACTTAAACTGCCGTTCATTGTGCCATTTGGGGTGGGAGGTGGAAATCAAGCCCAAGTTTTGGGCTTCAGATTTACTGGCAGGTGAGGGGTTTGTAGCCAAAACACAGAGTTTGAACCTTTGTGTTTTGTTTAAATCTTATTTTTTAGCATTAACCTTCCAGGTTATTGATCTGGACTGGTGAGCTCTTTGAAAGTAATTTGTCAGGAGTAAGTGGGAGGCTGAGAGAGGGAGTTCAGTAAAACATCAGAACAAATTGACTAAGTTTTGAGCAAGTCTTTGAAGGCCATCTCAGAAAACTTCAATCTGCATTGCTCTAGCAAGTGTTCTTAATGGAAACTCAGCAGCCACAACTCCCCAGAGGCTCTGGCTCCCTCTGTTGTGAGATTGATTCAGGCCTGTTATTTAGTACTTGTCTGAGCATTTAAAAAGCAAAAGTACAACACACCCAGAAACGAACGAACAAAGAAAAAAAAAATCAAACAAAAACCTCCAACACCCAAAGCCAGTACCCTGCAAACTTTTTAAAGTGAGGCTTTAATTTCTCTGTACGTTTCAGCCTGTGCTGTGAATATTTATCTTGAAAAGGGGGGGGGAAGCTGTATCCCATTTCCTTCCAGCTTTGCTTGCTTCAGTCTCTTTAGATGAACGCCAGCACAATTGGCTACAGCTTGTAACATATGCTGCAGAATACAAATAACAGCTTGGGTTCTTTTTATATCAAACCTAATGGGCTAAGATGTTTTATTAGAGATCTTGCAAACAGCGTTGTTACTCATTTGGCCACATCTCCGAGCTGGAAATAAGGTCAGTGGGAAGCCCACTGGCTGGTGCTGTCTATTAAAGAAGAAAGTGTGGTTTCTTCTGCTGAGCAGGATGAAGATTGCTTCTGAGTGTTGGTTCATGTGGTTGGTATGTTCTGGAGATGGTGGAGGAAAAAAGAATATTGGAAAGGTGGCTTTTCAGATGTTGTAACAAGTAGCTAAAACCAGCCTTTAGGTTCTATCCATGTTGTGTGTGTTATTTACAGAATTGAGCTGTCTTCTGTTCATAGACAAAATTTTCTTCTAAAAACATTCATGGCTAGTTATATGAGTAATTTCTGCGCTACTTCATTGATTGTTTTCTATTAGTAATTCGAAACCTGTTTTTTTCTTGTGCTTTGCTTCACAGAAGAGTAAGAGAAAAGGTCACGAATACACAAACATTAAATATTCTTTATCGGACCAGACAAGTGGGGATCAGAGCCCACTTCCACCCTGTACCCCAACCCCAACATGTCCAGAGTAAGTTCGCTTCTGTTGTTAGCATCTAAGTTTTGAACTAATCTTCAAGGACCTCATGAGTTATCACAGAACCTGCTCTAGACTGTTTCCCTGAACTCAATTGAGTGAAATGTCACTGAATTATATTGCGGGTGTGTGGGGGTGTGTGTGTGTACAAATGCAGCTTTCTCAAACTAGATTCTTTGGACTGTGAATACTTGTTTTGTTTCAGAATGAGAGAAGATAGTGCTAGAGTATATGAAAATGTGGGGCTGATGCAACAGCAGAAAAGTTTCAGATGAGAAGATGTACAGAGACTTCCATGCAAAGGCAGGTATGTGTGTTTAGGTGCACTTACCCATCCCAAAGTTGTGGGGTTAGGAGAAAATGTACACAAACCTGAACTGTGAGAAGAAGGAAGGGCTTCTTAGTGCCTGAAATGCGTATAATCGAGCTCCCTTGGGGTATTTAAATTCCAGAAACTAATTTTGATTGAGTTGTGTCCCTGTCTACCCTTTCAAAACAATGTAGAATATTGGCTTGGTTGTTTGGCCTTTGTTCTCGTGCCTTGACCCACCAGTGACAGAAGCTGCAAGTCTTTATTATTCAGGAGACTGAAATTGTGCATGCTAGCAAAAGATGAGTAGCAACTGCAGTCTGAACTGCCCATGTCTCTTACGAGTGATCTTTGCTCCTGGTTGATCCTAAGGATTTGTGTGCATCGAAAGAGATTCAAAGAACAGTTAATCTTGTGCTCAGCCTCATAAAAGATGCAGTGAGCAACATTACTGCTGTGCCTGTGTGCTGTCAGACTAGGAAAAATTAAATCCTTGCTTTTGCTGGGAGAGAAATCTGTAGGGTCTCTTTTGTGTAATTTTAAATAATCTGTTAGAATTTGGTTCTTGCAACCAGACAACTGAATATGTTATTGGCTAATAGTTGATATCTGATAATTCGGTTAGTGGGCTGTGAATGGGCTTTGAATTTAAGGTGTCTTCAATCATCAACTTCTTTTGAGTTTTAACCTAAGGCCTTTTGTCACCTTCCCCTTTTTCAAAGACTTCAGAAAAATCTTTTCCATTTGGTAACTGTTTCGTCCATTTAGTCCAAGGATCTCCAAGTTTATACACAATCTCATCATCAACTCCCAAAGCACCACACAGTTGCTAAGCAAGATTTGAGAGTTTTGGTTGAGTTTAAGGCTTCCTTGAGTTAAAATTGAGTGCTTATGTATAACATTGGAATAAGGAATAACTACTGGGATTTTTCCCTAAATAACTTTTATTTTCTTCTCTCTTCCTTTCCCAGAAATGAATATGTTTTTAAAAAGGTCAGGAAAGAGACAGAAGAAGCTTCACGTGAACGGTGAACTCTGAGGGCTTGGTACCTTTTTATTTACGGTTTTAATCCTTCAACAGTAGGCAAAAAGACCACCTAAACATTGTTTATATCTCTTCTCTCCGATACCTGATTTACAATTGCTCGTTTTCCAAATAAAAGGAAATAATTTCTACAACGTAGACAACTACTTTGTAGAGTCAGTTTTGAATCCATCAAACTGTTGGACTGTCATCCATTTGTTTTTTAAATAGTATTTTTGTTTCACGGTATGGTTATTAATTGGGGTTTTTTTTCCTTATTGGAGCAGTTGTGGGATTTTATTGTTTTGGGGGGTGGGGTGGTGGGAGAGTAATGATGTGGATAAATCCATTACACTAATGTAAAATACTGATGGGAACAATACTTGATTGTTTTAAAACAGTGGATCGCCAGCGTGAATAGAATCACCTCCATGATAAAATTAGTCCTAATACATTTCAAGCTCAGACTGAGTTTCATAGGGGTGAGCAGTTACTGATATGAAGGTGCTTTTTGTGATAACTGATGGCTTTGATTACGACTTAGCTGAGTGGCTGGATGGGCTATTTTGGAGTAATTATGCAAGGTAGCCTTTACATCAAACAAAATTTCTCTTACGTGATCTCTACCCGAAATAGAAATTTACTGTATCTCTCAAAAGACACAGTGGCCTAGCAGTTTGTGAGGACGCTGTCTGTGTTTGTCTGTGTTTGTCTGGTAAGCAAGAGATTGAACTTGTAGACTTAAGGTGTTTTTAAAAGTTGCATGATGACACCTTGCCAGCATATTTAAAACAGTGAAACAAGCAACCCACCGCGCAGGCTGTTACCTTAGGGCAAGGTAACCCTTTCCCCCTTCTGCTGGGGAGGTGGAAGATGTTGAGCCTTCTCTTTGTTTGTTTTTTTAGTTGTTTGTTTGGGTTTTTTTTTATAGTAAGGCCTTATGCTAGTGTAAGGGGCTGAATTGAAGTTGTGCGGGGAAAGCAGTGCGTGGGAGCTAGCTATCCACTAAAATTGCCTTAGTTGGGAAGGGCAGCGTGGGCAGGAAGGCCAGCAGGCTTGTTCTGGTTCCTTCCATCGGGCAGGAGTTTATTACCGTTCTACCTGAAGTGCCTTTCAGAGCTGCATTGAATTTGCTGTCCCTGTTGGGTTTACAAAAAAAAACCCAAATAATCACATCCATCTGGAACCACTTCTGATTGTTGTCAAATGAGACAAAGTCCTCTGCTGGAGAGCCTAGAAGGAAGAACTTGGCGTTAAGCTGCCTGTTAATTGAGTTTCTTACTTCGTTTGCTCTGTCCAATTATCTGGACCAGAAGCTCCCCTTGAAGCCGTGAGCAGCTGCGTATGTGCATTAAGGCAGAATCGGTCCCTAGGAGTGGGTACTGGCGGTGTCTGACCGATGTCTTTCCCTGTGTTTCTGGGGAAGTTCTGTGACTTCTGCAGTGTTAAGGAATTATTGCCATGTTCATACAGCAGGTGCAGGCGGTGAACGCTGTGTTAAATTAATGTGTGCAAGGGTGCAGGGCCAGCAGAATCGCGTTATTGGCCTTATCTAGGGAAATTATGCTAAAGCCTGGAATGTAATTAATGCAGCTTTGTGAAAGGTTAAGTGGGAGATTACATTACCTTTTCCTGAGAGTGCTTTGCAAAATCAAATATTTGAACACTTTGTTTGAACTGAATGAAGGTGCTTCTTTCACGTTTAGCAGAATTTTGTTACTTCACCTATTGTCCTCTTTGTCTTCTGGGGCTTTGGGGGATGTTGTTTGTTTTTTTGTTGTTGTTGTTTTGGAACTCCTGTCACCAGCATACCATAAATACGTGTTTTAATGTCATAGCCTTATAGCTTAGTCATAAATATTGGTGCCCTTTCTAAATCTAAAATTTCTAGTCATGATGATAGAGAAATCTATCCATTTGGTAGTGAGATTCTACATCGCCTGCTTCCTCTCCTGTCCCTATTTGCAGCTTCATCCTGCTGAACAGGGATCTAAGTTGGTTCTAAGTGTTGATATTTGTATAGAGCAATCGACAGTGATTAAATATTTGTCTAAAACTTTGTGCAAAGGTAGACAAATTCTACACTTCATATGTTACAGCAAGGTGGAAATGCGTGTTTGGGTTTGGAGCTGTTTGGTACCAAACTGAAAAGCCAGGGGGAAAGTCAAGAGAAAGGAGAGAAGGATCCTGAATGAAGCTGAACTGTTATGAACTCAGTCAATGTGATGTGTCTTAAAAGATTGACCTGTATAAGCAGCAATCAGTTCCGTGGCCAACAAAGTTGCCTCCTTTGACCTCATTTTGTCTGTTTAGAACCTGCCGCTGTAGGGTTTTTCCTTTTTTTTTTTTTTTTTTTTTCTAATTTTTCCTGGAACCAGGAAATTCTTACTGCAGAATGTGTATTAATCCTGGGGAGCATATGGTGGAAGAATGTCAATGAGGGGGGAACGGAATCTGAAAGATTGTGAATAAATACTCCTCTCTTCATTGGAGCATTGGGCCCTGCTGAATACCAAAGGGGAGACCTTCCAAAATAAAATCTGCCTTTCATGCACCGGCAAGAGAGGGATGATTCTTCAAGTGTTTTTTAAAATTATTTTAAACAACAGCTGGTGTTTATGACAGATGAAGCAAGAAAGAGAAGTGTCTTTTGGTTCAGGGGAGAAAAATGAATGTGGGTTTCATATATTTCTAATGAGTTTTTAGAGAATAATTTTTAAGTATTGATTTGCAATCTTTTGCTGTATCAATGGAATGGAAAAGGGATGCAGTTCTGAAGTGTTCTGTTGTAGAAGACTTTAATACCACAAGGGAAACTTTACCCCAACTCCTAAGGCACAATAATTGATGCCAGCATGAATTTGCCACAGACTTCATTTAGTGAATGTTTTATAGCCTATGTTTTAATTTCAGCTAACTATTGTTAGGACTGATTGGTTCTCCTATTAATCCTGACCAAACTTTACTTTTTCCTCTTAAGATATGTGTTTGAAACATGATTAACTAGGATATGGCTAACGAAGTTATAAAACCTGTTTCCTTTTTTGTTGTAGGGATGGGAAAAATCACTGCTGGTACTAGGATGTGTTGTCAGGTTTTGATTTTCTACCTTCCTTATTTCAAATTAATTTTTAATTTCTCCCTTTTAAATAGTGAAACGTAATTAATAATTTCAAGCGTGTTTATTTATGACATTGTGATTTTTTTTTTTTATTACAGTACTAAAGACTAATGAAAAAGGATCCTCTTATTAGGTGGAGTAGACCTTGCATTTATTTTTTTTTTCCTGCAATGTATGAAGTATTGTACCAGAGTATTAAATGAAATGTAATATTTTATTGAAAAATCTCTATCCTTTAAAAGGAATACGTTTAGGATGTCATCGATTTGATGTGAATCATGTAAATGTTGATAATGCGCTGTTTATTATACATCTAGTGTTTCAAAGGACTCACTTACTGCCTTTTGCCCACGTACATTCTGTAGACCATTTATAATTGTCAAAATGTGACATTAAAATAATAGTTCATGTATAGAAATATTGGTGGTTGTCCATTGTTTTCTGTGCTGGTATTTATGGGTCTTAGTTCAGCTGCTCTGCTAGCTGCATTGTGATTTTTATTGCTGCGAAGCTATATTATCAGAAATAAGAGCGTATCTGTAAACATGAGAACTTCAAAAAAAGTAAAAAAAAAAAAAGAAATTAAAAAAAAAGAAATAAAAATCAATTTTCTTAAGATGTTTTGTCAGTTACTCTGTTTTCTAGCTTTGCAGTCAGAAAAGATGGTGGTGTGTGGGCACAAATCTTCAAGCCGAGAAGATAGTGTTTGTGAGTTGAGATGCTGTTGCAGAGAGCAGCTGTCCTTCCGTGGAGCCAGTGGAGCAAAACTCTTAACGTGACGTATGCGAGCTTTTATCTTCGTGTTCCTACCATCCGCTGCCAGCTGGCTGTCCCTGGGGAGGTTCTTGGGCCTGGCCAGGTCTGCCTCTCCTCTTAGCTCTCCCTGGCTTTGTCCTGGGGATCCTGTGCTGATGCTCACAGAATCGCAGAGTGATGTGGGGTTGGAACAGGACCTCTGGAGATCATCCAATCCAAGGAAAGGTTCCGCAAAGCGTCAGCTCTCCCCTCCGTCCTGTTTTTGGGGAAACTTGGTTTGAAATTTCGCTTGGAAATGCAGCCAAGCCACCCTGCAACTTTATTTTTTTCGGGAAGCAAAGGCTGCGTGTTGTAACGCAGATGACATGAGCAGTGCCGGCTGAACACGGAGCAAATATCAGCTGAATGATGTAGTAAAACAAGCTTAATCTCAAGGCGATGGCAAAACAGAGAGATAATCTACTGAAATGCCAGGAAGGAGGCAAAGCCCCGTGGTTGAGGCTTCTGCAGATTCACAGTGAGCTGAATTCAAATGAGGACAGTAGCTATGTAGAGCAGCTTGGTTTTAAGGCGATTATCCTGCAGAGTAAGATTTTTTTTTTAATTTTATTTTATTTTTTTATGAATGCGTCTATAACAGTTTGTGTCCATCTCTGTGTAGAGCAACGGTTTTATAACCCGTTTCAGGGTTGGGGAGGGAGGGGGGGGAACTTCCAATTTGAGAACTTTGACAAAGATTGAAAGCCGTGGTGATGTGGTGACGCTTGCAGCCCCTCATGCTTTCTCCCAGGTGCCTGTGTTGCAATTTTGCTTGCCCCACGTAGGCGAGAATGAATAGAATTGATTCTTGCAGCTCTCCGGGTGTTTATACAAACCTACGTGATTGGCTGTTGCTCAAGGACAAGTTTATCTTGAAGCCTGGGCTGACTTCTCTTTGGTACAAGCCCCGGTGGCAGTTCGTGTTGAGGTTTGGAGAATTCTGAAATGTGCCTCCTGTTGTTTAGCAAGATGTGTGTGTTGTACCGCTCTTCTGATCCTGTAACAAACTCCCCCCNAAATCTGCACTGTAACAAACTCCCCCCCACCCCACCCCACCCCGTATGGGCCAGGAGGATTGAAGGTGTCCTTCCATCAAACCTGTTTGTGGTTTCCAAAGCGAATGTTTTTCCAGCCTGTTGTCTCTCTTGGCAGAGCTGGTGCAAACCAGGGTCCGTTTCCAAGGGTAGCAGTTCTTGTTTGATGTCCCTGTGGGTTACCCCTTTATTGTTGTGCTTTTGAAGCCTTCATGTGCTCATCCCTTTCCTTAGGATCGGTCACCCCTGAGCCCGTCGCACGGTGCTGGTGTTTCAACTGAAATCTTCCTTTACCTTGAGGCTCAAATGTGTATCTATTTTTTTCCCTCTTTTTTCTTTTGTAATGGTTGGGAAAGATACCTTCAAAGGGTTCTTACTATGCTGATTGCTTCCTCTTTCCCCCATGGGGCTAAGACTCAGCATAACAATTCATAGATCAAAACGTTTGATTATTATTTTTTTTTGGGGGGGTGGGACGACCCACCAACCCAGCTCTCCCCACGGAAGCCTCAAGTATCACAGGAGCTGCTACATTTTTATTGTGCATCATCTTGACAACTCACTGTTTTTCTTGACTATGGACATTTGCTTCTCACAGAGGAAGGATCTTTGGATTTTTATGCTGGTGCTTTTCTCAGTTTCCTTATTTGTGTCACTGGATGTGAAATTGGGGAGGGAAGGGGAGGAATGAACTCCCTGGTCTCTGTTGGGCTGGAAATCAGGGCAGAAGACGCTGCGATTTCTTCTGGTCTTTGTATTTAATAGTCCTGTGTCGGAGCTTGGTTTACGATCATTTTATTTCTGGCCGCATTCTTTAATTTTATAGCCCACTGAAAGTCCCATGTATATTTACAGCTAGGAATGATAGCCAAAGGGATGGAAAGTGCTGTATCAGAAACACAGGAGAGAGAAATAACACACAAGTGGTGGCTTTTTCAAACTCCTTGATCTCACTTTATCTTTTGTATTTGTAGTAGGGTGAGTGCCCTTCTGAGGGAAGGGGGGTGGCTCTTTCTCTCCTGGTGGCTCAGGCGTGGGTGTGCAGAGCAGGTTGAGAGCTGGCTGAGGAAGATCAGTTGCCCTCGCTGGTTCAGATCCATCTGCTCTCAGCTCCTGCCCGCCTGCAGCCATCCTGGTGTGGTCCCTACCCAAAGGGGTAGGATGCACTGGTGAGGCCACAGCTGGAATGCTGCATCCAGTTCTGGGCTCCCCGGTTCAAGGGAGACGGGGAACTACTGTACTACAGCAAAGATGATGGAGGGATTGGAGCATCTCCCTGATGGGGAAGGGCTGAGAGAGCTGGGACTCTTCAGCCTGGAGAAGAGAAGGCTGAGGAGACCTTATCAATGCTCACAAGTATCTGAAGGGTGGGTTGAAGGAAGATGGAGCTGCACTCTTTTCAGTGGTTCCCAGTGACAAGATGAGGGGCAACGGGCACAAGCTGGTACATAGAAAGTTCCATTCAAATATGAGGAAAAACTTCTTTGGGTTGAGGGTGATGGAGTCCTGGAAGATGCTGCCCAGGGATGGTGTGGAGTCCCCTTCTCTGGAGACCTTCAAGCCCCGCCTGGATGCTGTCCTGAGTGATGTGCTCTGGGCAACCCTGCTGTAGCAGGGGAGTGGGACTGGATGATCTCTAGAGGTCCCTTCTGACTCTGACAATTCCCTGATTCTGTGCTTTGGCCACCCTGGCCTTCCCAGGGGAAAGGGTGTCCCTTGAGATCCAGATAAGGATCTGTACAGGGACACATCCTGATGCTTCTGGCGTCCTTTGATGGCAGCTGATTGTACTTGTGGCACTGACAAATTTAACTTGGCAGAAAACTGCTTTAATTGGGGTGTTCTTTGTGTAGGCATTTGTGCAAACAGCAGACCTCCCCGGGACACCTCGGCCCCCTGGACTCCGTGCTTTGCAAACCTTTCCCTCACCACCATTTAAAAAAAAATAAGTATCTGAGTTTTCAGTGTTTGCCCACCTGGGCTGCGGTACTCCGAGGGTTGTGTGATCTGCTTCTCTCCCTTCAGCCTCCCGGCGTCCTCTCGTTAATCAGGGATGCTTGCAGCCACTTGCCTGATTGTCATTAACGACAGGCGATCCGCGTTCCTCACGGCTTGTGAAATGCAGTACTTCCAGAGCATCCCCACCAGATCGCTGCTGTCCCTCGCAGCTCTCCTGCGCTGACCCCCTTCAGCCTCCTCCTGCCTGCGAGAGACGGAGGCTGCCGATGTCCCCTAATAAAGAGATTTGACTAAATGCTGTACGAATTTTTAAGTCAGTCTCTAAAGGTTCTCCCACAAGGATCTGTCTGGAAGTTAACCTTTTGATTCATAGTGGCTCGTAATTGTACAAATCATCAGTGGCTGTGCAGAATTTTTATTAACTTTGGTCCATTTCCTGGGCCTAGATCTGCATAGTAATATCAGCATCTGGACAATCTGCTCCTACAATTCGGCTGAATCAATCAAAAGGCTTTGAGTGGTGACTTCCAGTGCAGAGATGAGTTTCTGCATAGCAGGGAAAAGCAGTAGACTCTGTTACTCAAATTGCTCTTCCCAGGCACAGGTCACTTGATGGACTCAGTCTGGACCATGATACTTTTATCAGAAGCAGAAGAAAAATAGGAAGTTGCCTTCCTGGAAACTTGGTGCCTGCTATTGATGGAGACCAAAAGATGGAGCCAGCGTGGTGGTGTCACCCTGCAGAACAAATAAGTGTGTGTCCTCTGGGTGGTCTGGTGGCTGTGATACTCTGTGCTCCGTCCTTCCTGAAGGAATGGTTGGGGTCTTGCTCACTGTAGCTATGACCTGCCCTTCAAGCATGAAGCTCTTTCTGATGAAATGCACAGGCCTCATGGTAATGCAGATGGGGAAAATAAATGGAGGAGGGACCACTCTTCTTACCCACTTCTTGGACTTCATCCTCTCAGTCAGCATTGCTGTGCCTTAAGCTGTAGGACGGGAGGGTCTCAGGAGGACTGATGTCGAGAGGAATCTCCATCCCGGTAGGCGTTTTTTTTCCCTCTACTTCATGAAAGGTGTAGAAAGGATCATAGGATGGTTAGAGTTGGAAAGGACCTTAAAGATCATTCAGTTCCAACCCCATTCCCTGGGGGAGGACCCCCTGGGCAGGGACCATTGCTCCAAGCCCCATCCAGCCTGGCCTTGAACCCCTCCAGGGATGGGGCAGCCACAGCTTCTCTGGGCAACCTCTTCCAGTGCCTCACCACCCTCACACCAAAGAAGTTCTTCCTAATAGCTAGTCTAAATCTCCCTTATTTCAATTTAAAACTGTTGCCTCTTGTCCTATCACTCCACTCCTTGACCAAGAGTCCCTCTCCAGCTCTCCTGGAGCTCCCTTCAGACCCTGGAAGGCTGCTCTAAGGTTTCTACGGAGCTTTCTCTTCTCCAGGCTGACCAGCCCCAGCTCCCTCAGCCTGTCTTCATAGCAGAGGTGCTCCAGCCCTCTGATAATCTTCGTGGCCTTCTGCTGGACCGTGATACTGGTTGGCTTCCTTCTGCAAGGCTTGTTCCTCTTTCTTTGGCCGCTTGCTGAGTGTTTCTGACCTGCAGCATGCTCTGTGCTCTGGTATAGGATCAGAGACGCTGGGGAGAGGCTTTGTTCTAGTCTGCGTTACAAACGGCTGGTTGTTGGTGTGTAAGAGCCCCGAGGCTTTTGGATGTGAGTGTTTGTAGCTCGGCTGCAGGAGCCTCTTTGTGCTTAACGGCTCCTCTGTGCTTTGGGGCAACAGACCGAGTTAAACAATTCACCACCAGGCTCTGGCTCTGCTGAGTTTGACCCTTGGAGATGTGGGGAAATAACAGACTGTGCTGACTTGTCAGGTACGTTGTGAAAATAAACACCGTGGAGAATCTCAGGCCTCTCGAACGTTACCTTGATTGCCTGTGGTGAGATGTCAGCTGTTCACCGGGCTGGATTCCTGACTCTGTTCCTCTGGAAGCCCTTTTGCTGGAGCGAGGAGGTAATTTCGTGGAGGATGGTACCCTGGTGCCGTCGGCCCCAGCCAGGGCTCGCTGCGAGCCCCGAGCATTACCCACAGCCTTCCCAAGAGGCTAAAGCATCCCTCTGCCACCACGGCAGCGCTGTCACCCTGATCCGTTTGTCAGCACATCTGGCTCTTAAAGGCTCTTGTGTTAATTATTTGCGTGTTAAACATGCAAAAAAAA
>VZRU01019645.1:93940-108198 GCA_013398155.1 Pedionomus torquatus | reverse complement strand
CACTACTCTTCCTGACAAAGAGTCCCTCTCCAGCTCTCCTGGAGCTCCCTTCAGATCCTGGAAGGCTGCTATCCCACCATCCTGGCGGGACTGGAAGGTCCATCCCATCCAGTGGAGCAGCTTCATTCCAAAGCCCATCCCTGCCCGAGGGATGCTCTAGCAGACAAGTGGCCACTTGTCCTCTCCCTGTCTTTAATCCTGTCAGTGTCCACCCCTGCCAGGTCAGAGCTGCAGCTCTCCCTCTTTGGGGGACACAGGGAAGAAGCGCAGGGGTTTATTCCAGCTCTCTCACCACAGGTCCACCGTCTGCAGTGGCAGGAGAGGAGCCCTGGTGCCTGCTGAAACCCTCTGCGGGAGGGATCACTGCATCACCTCATCTTGATTTACTACAGCCCTGCTCCCATGGAGCAGGTGGAAATGTTCAGTCCTTTCTGTCTTTGGGGATTTGCAGAGTTCCACAAACATGCTGGGGTTTTGGGGATTTTTTTTTTTCTTTTTTTTTTTTCTTTTTCTTTTCTTTTTTGGTCTTAAATCCTTTGGAGTGGGGAAGCTCCAATGAATTTTAACTAAGCTCTCAAAGATATGCATTAAAACCTAACGAGCCGTAATATCAATTATGCTGATGTAAAGGAGGAGTAGCTCCAGGGAATTTTTTAGTGGCTTTGGGTTGATGCTGGTGTGCTGGTGTCAAGAGATCAGGACTTGACTGGGTGACCGAGAAGAAGAATTAAACCTGCTTTATTCCTCTTCTAATTATCAGGGTCATGGCTGTGGGGAGAGAGCCTGAACAGTTAAACCCTGAAGGTGAAGAGAGTTGAGGAGCTGGCATCTTTGAGGAGACTTTGAAAACTAGGGTAGCTGGGGATGCAGAAGGTCTCCAGTCTCCTGGGCCAAGGATGTCACACACTGAGCATCATTCTGCTCCAGGGCACAGCCAGATCCATCGTTTGCTCAAACCTTTGTTGCTTGGTCCTTGCTGGCAGCCCCGTGCTCTCCAGCTTGTCTCGTTGCTTTTTCTTGGGACACCTCAGTCTGCACCAGTCCCTCCAGCTAAGAGGGATGGATCTGGCTGGGTCTCCATCCTGCAGGCTAATGCACCAAAATCCTGATCTTCCCTGCAAAGTCCCCGTCTCCTCTGGCTCATCCTCATCAACTCCGGTTAGAAAAAAAGAGCCTCTAATTTTCCTTGCAAAAATCCTGCCAGCTCAGTGGAGGTTATTAACGTTATATTTGTCCTGACCTGTCCCCTCCATGTTGTTGTTTGAGCTCAGTTTTCCCTCTGTTAAGTTTACTGGTGCTTGCTGTTTTCTTTCAGGTAGCAATTAAACCCCCTAAATGCAGATGTGTAGGTGCGGGATGGCCAAAAGCTACACCCAGCGCTGTTTGCAGGCTCTGCCCCAAGCCCCACCGTGGTCTGGGGGGCTACTGGTCACCGTTTTAATGAATTTTTGACAGTTCTTGAAAGGAAACCCCTTTATTTTATAAGCCAGCTTTGACAGCAGAGAACTAAATCGCTGGAAGAGATTGAATCTGGGCGGCTGATGAGTTTGTGTTTAACCTCTTGGCCCGGCTCAGCCGACAGCGGGGAGGGCTGTGCTCCAGGGAGGGAGCTGGGTCATGGTGGCGATGAAAAGCATTGCTGGAGGGGTTCTGGGGTGGTCCAGGGACAGTGGGGATGCGGGGTGAGCCAGCACCTCTTGCCATGGCCTCGGGCACCTTGTAGAGCATCTTTTCTGAGCCAGCTTTCCCCAAAAATACAGGCTGGTGTGACTTCCAGTATCTGAAGGGAGCTCCAGGAGAGTTGGAGAAGGACTCTTGGTCAGGAAGTGGAGTGCCAGGACAAGCAGGGGAGGTTTAGAGTAGATGTTAGGAGGAATTGCTTCACTGAGAAGGGTGGTCAGGCACTGGAAGGCCCTGCCCAGGGAGGTGGTGGAGCCACCGGTCCCGGAGGCGTTTAAGAAACGTGTAGATGTGGCACCTTCAGGGCATGCTCTAGTGCCTGAGATTGCTGGGTTGGGTGATTTGTTTTGTGGGGTTTGTTTTTTGTGTTGTTTTTTTTTTTTTTTTTTCCTCTTTTTTTTTCCTCTGGTGTGTGTATGATTGGACTCCATGACCTCAGAGAGGTCCCTTCCAACCGTGAAGATTCTGTGATTCTGTTTAATCATCAAGGCAGAGGTAGAACACATCTACTGGAGAGATGTTGGAGTAGGTGCTCGATCTTTATTAGGCACCAGAGAATCTACTCAAGACCCACCCTCCCCACAGAGATACGACCTGCTGTGGAGGAAGGTCTGTGGTACCATGTGTTCCCTGGGGAACCCCAAGATGAGGAGGGCTGGGGAGGGGTCCTAACCCACCGGGGAGTGCTGCTGGAGCTGCTGTGTGGCTCTGCTTGGGGCAAACCCAGCTGGGCGGGTGGAAAGAAAAGCAAAGCGTGTATTTATATCTGTTTTGGGGAAAAACTGAAGGCAACCGACTCTGTAAGGGGCAATGAATCAAGACAGGAGGAGCAGATGTGGGCGGGAGGGGGCCGGCGCGCACCTCAGCTCTTATAAAATTGCTGTTCCCAAAACGTCCCCAACTTTTGTATCTGTTAATTTAGTGGCCAACTCTGCAGCAGATAAATCCAGGGCAGGTTTGTAAATGCTGCATTGCTGGCAGCCAAAAACACAAATACGACCTGAATGGCTGCCAAACAGGGAAAAGTAGGAAAAAAAAAACCCAAACCCCTCCGTGTCAGGATTTACAGCCCTAGAAAAGGCTACAGCAGCCTGCTTGGGCGGTGGGGAAGGGGCTGGTCTGGCCCCGGGCTTCCCTCCTGGGGGCAGATGTTGGGAGGAGAGAAAAAGCAGCTGTTTTCAAGCTACCCACAGGTCCTGGAAATGTGGTTTGGGGTATTCCTCGGGTCTCTACCAAGCTTAGAGAAAGCCACCTTTGGGAAAACGGGTGGGTGGAAAAACGTGTAAAAATCTCTTTGTGGTTGGACTAGATGATCCTAAGAGGTCCCTTCCAACCTAGGTGATTCTGTAGTTCTGTGGTTGCAGGCTTGGTGGCTCCTGTCCTGGTTGGAGCATCCCCACCACCTGCCTGGCCGTGGGCATCCTGCTCAGCCATCGCCACCGCTTCTGCCCAACTCCAGCCGCCCTTGAAACGAACCCAGAGCCCATTTTTTTTTCCTGTGGTCAGGGCTGGTTGTGCTACTTGTTCCTTGAGCTGCCTGGCATTTCCTATCATCAGAGCTCGGTTTTACGGCTGTTTGTCACTGGGAGGCTTATTTTGCCAAAAATACTGAAATGCTGAAATCGTGGAGCTCTTTCCAAGAATAAAGAAGAGGAAGGCGAGTGCTCTCTCTACCTCGCAGCTTGTTGCAAACGGGCAGCTGTCATCAGGTCCAGCCCCTGACTTTAGTTCCCCTTCTGCGGAAATGGGAAACGGACTTTGTGTTTAATTAATGCCACGCATCATGAAGTATCACTTGTCTCTCCAAAGCTCCCCGCTCACTGCCAGGTAAGCACCAAAACAGTATTGCTGCTGCTGCTGCAGCTGTTCTTTGCCCATGAGCATGTGCTCTTTTCTTTTTTCCTTCTTTTTTTCTTCCCTTTTCTTTTTGTTTTCTTTTATTCTTTTTTTTTTTCTTTCTCTTCCCTCCAATTTTCTCCCCAGCAGGTAGGTTTTACCCTCCTTGGGCAGCTGCTGTCCGGTTGGAGCAGGGACCTGCCTGGTGTCTCCCATCCATCTCCAGCAGCTTGGGGAGACCCCGTGGGTTTCTCATGCCTGAGTCAACGTCTGAGGATGGGCTGGGGAGGACCTTCCCCCAGCTGGCAGCAGGATGGGATTTCTCCATCTGCCCTGTGGGGAAAGCTCTCCTGACCCATTGCACACACGGGTCCAGAAGTCAGAGAAACCAAAGGACATGAAGAAATCCAGAAAAACAGGCAGAGGACCATGCAGGACCCGGGTTGACTTCCAGCTCTGGGCATGTGTCATCTTCTGGATTCGTGCCTTGACCTGTTGGGATAGATAAGGAGGTGTTTTGTCCCATGGCACAAGAATCGATGCTGGCTGGTCGGTGTCCTGCGTGTCTAACTTATTTCACTGCAAAGGCACATAATGATGCAGATAAAAAGTTATTGATCTGTCGGTGCTGGCAGCGGTCGCTGAGTGCAGCCACGCCGCTTGGTCCTTGGTGCCACCCCGGAGTGCTGGGACACGGTGATGGGGAGCGGTACAGGGCACTGCAAGGGCACGTGGTTCCTCTCAGCTTGCTCCCAGGAGAGGACAAGGAGAAGTGATGCTGCCAAAGCAAAGGTCCAGTTCACCAAAAGGCCCAGATCTGAATTGCAAATCATGGTTAGTTTTGGCGTGGAAATTCTGACCAGGTTTTGGAGATGCATTTGTGGGCACAAGCATCCTGTGGGCTCCAGTTTTGGTGCAGGGTGTCTGGGGGGAGAAGCTCATCCTGGATTATTTTAAGGTTGTTTTTTCTTGCTGTCTTAAGAGAAGGCAGCTCTGGAACAGGCTGGTGTTGTGTGTGTGTGGGCTCTGCCCAGGGGATGCTGTCTGGGTACAGATGTGGTGCTGTGGAGCCTGGTGGTATGGTGGCACGTGTCGCTGCCATGCGGTGACAGTTTCCTCCCTACACTGACTTGGACCTCTGGGACAGCCAGGCACGGGCGCAGGACCTGACACCGGGGGTGCTTTTGCCAAAAAACCCTGAGGGTCTGGGGGATGTGTGTTTCCCCAACTGGGTCACCTCCCGCCTGTGCCAGAGCCAGAGGGGGGGACGTGGAGAGAGATTTAGGCCACCCATCAGGATGCACTATCCACCACGTGTCGGAGCTGTGGCTGAGGTGTCCCTGAGATGTCATTGGGATGCTGGGGCTGCAGCACGGCCACAGATTTACAGCCACTGCTTTTGGCTGAAGACAAATTAAGGAGGACACATAACCCCCCTCTGCTTCTTGAGGGGGGAGAGGCTGCTCAGCTCTTGCTTTGGTGATGATGGGCAAGAGGTGGCCACATCCAGCCATGACTGGGAATCCCACACATCCTCCTGCAAATGCTTTCAGAGGGGCTGTGGGGACCAGCAGAGGAGAGGAGGGGGCTGCAGGGCAGAGGGATGCAGCTGTGAGGATGAGGAGCTCAGGGGATAATTAACAGCAGAGTCCATTCAATGGGGTGCAGGTGCACCTGGGCAGTCTTGGAACTCGGGTCACTTTAACCTGTTTCTGGAAGAAAAATACAGTTTTAACAAATGTTCCCGAGGATGGTAGCTGTGAAAGCATTTGGAATAGTCAGAGGCTGCTCCTGGCTGGCACCGCGGGGAGCTGTGGCTGCAGGTGTAGACGAGCCATATTTTGGGTGGGCTTTGCAAGAAGGTGGGACAGATGATGGAGCATGGTGCAATGTGCACATGTGTCTCTGCTAATTTAATGAGAGGCTGGTCCTGACCGTCGCTTCCTGGGCTCTCAGCAGTGCCAGTGCTCCTGACTAGCAGAGATGACTTCTCCATCCGGCTCTCTACAAGCCTGGATGGCATCTTGCTGTGCTCAATGCTGCCTTTCTGTAAGGAGAAAATAATCAGGATGGAGGTAGCTGGGTTTTTTTTGCAGCGGGGCCAATCCATGCCCTCCTTTCATGAGTGCCAGCCTTCGATGCCGTTGGCTCCAAGGTGCTCCCTGGAAGCGCTGTGTGCTAAACCCCGGGCAGCTGCTCCTCATGGCTGAATTCCTCCCTGCTGTATCTGCCACTTTCTGAATGGGGATGCAGAGACGGGACTGGCTTCTCACCTGGAATCACCACTTTGTTAATCTCTGCTGACTCCTGGGGATGAGCAGGGATTTACAGCCGCAGGGCTCTGGGCTGCCACTGCTGTTCCACCAGCCAGTGCGGTGCTGGCACTAACGGGGTGCCTTCTCCTGGCTTGGTGGACCTTCTGGCCAAATATCCATGGCTGGGTGGGGGCTGTAGTTATTGCCAAGTCGTTTGCTCTTCCTTAGTTATCTCTTGGTCCACAAATAGTGTGTCTGTTGTATCTTACAATTTCCCAATTCAACAGCTGGAGGAGAGCACCCGGCTCTGCCATTGACTGTGCCCGCTGAGGCAAAGATCAAAGTGACCGAAACACCCAGCTCTGATCCTCTGGGAAAGAACTGCACACTGCAGTCAGGTTTTGCAGGGAAGTTCAGGGCAGGCTTTGCAGGTGCACTTATGATTCTGTTGGAGCACAAGGTGGAGCAGGATGGAAGGTGCTGCCCGTGACTCTGCAGCCGATGGACAGCCCAGCACTGGCGGCTTCATACTGGAGTGTCCTTTGGGAAGTGGGATCGAATGAGATCTGTCAAGCCAAGGGTTGAGCTCGAGCTGTCTGTGTCCAGCCTTAAACCTCTCACCTGCCATTGTCCCTGCTGATGGGGAGCTGGGAAAGTCTGCGTTTGCCAGGTCATAGCAGGAGTTGCTGCCCGGCTGAGATGCTGCTGCCCAGGGCCAGGGCAAAGCCTGGAAATCCCCTCCCAGAAGGTGGTTCTTCAGCAGTGACACAGAAATAAATCACTTGGTGTTGTGTCCAGGAGGGACGTTAGCCCTGTGTGTCTGTCTGTCTGTCTGGAGAACACCCAGCAATACGTTTTAATATACGTCTTCCACGCTGCACCCCTTTCTTGGGTCATGAGTCCCGTAACAGCATTTTATCTTGAGTAGAAAACCTCGGAGCTATAGATCTCAACTAACCGACTGCAGTTTGCCCAGTGATGAGTAACTTGCATTTACTGGTCTGATCTGGGTGACTTTTTGTGACCTTCTGCACATTTCTCCTGGAAGAGAGGTATCGTACAAGTACCCTCCTGGGAGGATGCTCAGGTTGAACCTGGGGTTTTTCACTGGGATCCTCAACCCAGCTTAACAGCATCAACTGTGACTGCAGGTTAACTGCTAGGAAGATTTCCATACCTGCTGTTTTCTCTAAGTAGTTTTGTATTCAAGAATATCAAACGTTCAGAGGATGTGGGTTTTTTTGGTTTTTTTTTTTTTTTTTCCTCTTTAAGCAGTGGCAATAAGACTCCGCAGCACTAAAGATCAAAACAACTAGTTCTTGGCATATCTCAAAAACTCTCCTCTCCCTTCCCTGCGCGATGAGATGCAGGTGTTGGCGAGACTATTCATGCAGTGATACTCCAGGTTTAACCCTTCCCAGGTGCTGGGAGAATTGCAGAGGCTCCAGCTTGCTCCATGGCCAGCTGCAAGGAGCTGCTTGTCCTTGCTGGGCAGGGGAAGCATCTCAGCAGGTTGCTCTTGGCGCAGTTTGCAGGATGAGGGATGTCTGCTGGGTTTCTTCCCAAAGCAGGACACGCTGGTAGCGAGGGCAGCTGTAAATACACCACCTGCATGCCCTGGGAGCTCCAACCAGCCAATTTTTGGCTCCCCAAGTCAAACCCTTGCACTACTGGCTGAGCAACCTTCCTGCTTGCAGCCCCATCTCCGTGTCGCGTGAGAAACTCGGCTGCTGCTGCTTTAATTTTTCAAAGCAAATCATTACCCTCAAGGCAGCAGCCTGAGCAGCAATCGATACCCTGCAGGCTTTGCTGGGAAATAAAACACGCTGGAAACCAGCCCTTCCTATTATGAGGTGGCTGCTGGTGGCTTTGGACTGAGCGTGTCCTGTGGGTGCGAGGGGATGCTGAGCTGGTGCTCCCCAGGGACCCCAGTCGCAGCCCCCCGGACCCTCCACCCCTCCCTGGGGTTGCCCTTCCAGGCTGGGATTTGCCCCTGGGATTGGCCCCGGCAAATGGCTCGGTGCTGGGAAGACTCGGCAGCCAAATCCCTTTGCAGCCGTGCCTCGCTCACGGTGTCGTTTGGGTAGGACTTGACGACAGTATTGATTTCTGAGCTTGTTCAACAAGCTGCGCTCGCTGGAAAAGGTCCCCTCTTGCTTGGTCCCCATGTGAGTATGTAGCGCGTGCTGGTTTAACCTCTTGATTGCCACGTGAAGAATAGAGATTTGGGGATTGTTTGGGATTGACCTGTCTTTTTGCCATGGGTTCATATGGAAGAGGGAGCATGTTGGACACAAAGATGCATCCCCCACAATCTCCTGTCCTACAACCCTCTACAGCCCCTTCCCTGGTGCCAGTGCTGGGAAGGGATTTCAGCCTCCAGACACAGCGGGTCCAGCAGGGCAGGGGACAATGCTGTGTCCTGGAGCACCACAGGAATGCCTCTGTGAGGCTCCTTGGGGGGTTTTAAATATTGATTTTTCTCTCTTGAAAAAAGGGAACCTTCTGCCAGGGTTAACATCTTGAAGCAAGGGGCTGAGCGGTACACCCAGGGTGCAGGACACGCAGCATCTGGGACATCAGAGGGAAGAGAAATTCTAACAAATGGTGCTAAGAGGGTGTCCTTGAAGGGGGAAACAGCCAGCGGTCACGGTTGCCACCACTTGAAATGACCAAGTAATTATTTATGCTGTGGGTCTGGGTCGGGGGCGGCCGCGGCGTCTCCGGTGTCTGGGTGAGAAGTGGCCCCGGTGCCCCCGGTGCTGCCACCCCTGCCACCTGAGCGGCCCTTTCTGCTTCCCTCTGTGGATCTGTGTGCGATCCCCCAGCTGGGGAGGGGTGGGGGAGCCGCTGGCTGAACTCTGCCTGCAATTTTTGGCAGAATGGGAAGATATTCTTGGGGCTGGGCTGGGGAGCGAGCAGACACCTGCAGGCTGGGGCTGGCTGCCGGGCTGGGCTTTTTTTTTTTCTCCCGGTGTAAAATTTCCATTTGGAATCTGCTGGGGTGTGAGATAAGAGCAGGGCCACGCTTCTCCGCTTCAAAGAGGAGCAGCCCACCTCTCCGCAGGAGAGGGTTTCCAGGTTTCTGTGCCTGGCTGGGAATGTGGCCGCCTGCCTGGACATGGCTATTTGCTGCGAGTTAATTATTGCAGATCGAACAGAAACGGCTGCTGGAGGCTGCAGGTCCCAAGCTGAGCTGGGGGCTGGTATTCGTGATGTCTTTATATAAAGTCTGGCATGGGGTGGTTGTCCTCGGGCACCAGCTGGGGCATGGAAGGTGAGACCCAGTGACATGGGAAGCTGGGGCTGGGGACAGCATTGCCTCCAGGAGCAGGGTTGGGCACTGGGTCCCTGTTCAGGCTCCCTGACCCACCTTGGCAGGGTCCCCATCTTTCTGCACCCACCCCAATGCCCTCAGAGTTGCTGGTTTTGGAGGTGCAGCGTTGCCAGCTCCAGCCCACCCCGTGCATTGCTGCAGGTGCCCAGAGGAGCGAGCAGGGGGGGTGCCACAGACCCTGGGTTTACAGCCACCCTCTCGCACCTCTTCCCCTTTGGCTGGCGGCTGTGACAGCCCAGGCATCTCAGCCTACGGCCGTGGGAAATGGGAAGTGGAGAGACTCTATTTTAATGCACCGCTGTGGGTTGGTGACCTAGAAAAGCAGCTCGGAGAGCAAGAGTGTGAAGTCCAACCTCCCCCGCTGCAAGCGTGGCTGCCGTGCCGCCGAGCACAGGGTGACCTATATAAAGGGATGGAAGAAGCAGCATTGGGGGGTGCCAGTCCCCCAGCCCCGGGGCTGTGGCTCAGGACCCCTCTGTGGGCACCCCGTGGCACCAGGCACCATTGCCCTGGGCCATGGAAGGGATGGGAGATGGATAAATCAGTAAACCCCCTCATTTGGTGAGGATGGGGTGTAGCTGGGTGCGCAGGGATGCGGTGGGTGGGATGCAGGCAGGTTTCCCCGACCCACAGCAGGATGGAGAAGGTCTGTCCTGGCCCTGGAGGGCGTCACCAGCAGAGACAACTGTTGTTATTGAATATATATTGGCAGTGCTGTTGTACAGCCAATGCTCTGTGTTCAGAGACTGATGGGGAGATAAAGCTCCTTCCTCCCCACTTTTTAATGCACCCTATCAGAAATAATTCAAACAATTTAAAGTGTACAGGTGCGTGCTCTTTGCAGTCTCTAAAATGAAATGAAGCCCAGTTATTCTCAGCCAAAACTGGTAAGTTTCTGAAATGCTGTACTCAGCTGAGTGGAAGACGTGCTAATTAATTAAATCAGTAAATAAGTTATACTAATCCCATTAACAAAAGAGGAGCCAGAGATTAAATCTTTTATGGCACTTACTGAAAAATTAATGCAGGCAGTCTTTTAGGAAATATATTCTTCCCCTCACCTCGCCAAGGATAATAGTGCAGTTATATAGGACAGAACGTTATCAGAAATGAAAAATGAATGTAAAACTAGCACATATCTTATTAAAAGAGTGTAATGAGCTGCCTACATGATTGAGCTGGGCAAGCTGAGCTCGGGGCTGTGCATCGCTGCTGGGACCATGAGCTGAGCCCTCTGGTTGGGCTGGGGGTCCAGGCCCTATCAGTGTCACTTGCTAGCAAGGGATTTGGGGTCCTCATGGTTTTTTTTGGGACTTCACGGCTCTGGGTTGAGGCAGTAGATGGGTTGGGAAGGGGAATTTTCTCCTGGGGTTTGCCAGCACCTGTGATGGGTGGGATGTTGAAGTGCCCTCACTGCAGATGCTTTCCTGCATCTCTGGCAGGAAGGGTGCCAGGATGGAGCTGGCGAGAGCTGAGACACTGAGGAGAGACTCCAGAATCCTCACAAGGTGCTTTTCTTCCTCTATCTCTCCAGCCACTGCAGAAGAGAAAATCCCACCACCAGCCCTTGGAGCAGCCGAGTGTCCTTGTGACAAGGGGGAAAACTTGCTTTCTTGCCCTTTCCTTTTAATGTCTCTTTCTTTTTAGTTCTGGAACTTTAATCAAGGATGTCTCCTCTGGCTTGTGGCTTGTTCTTTATTTTCTGAGCTGGTAGGATCTTGGGCAGGAGGGAAAGAAGGTGTTAATTAAACAGTGTGGATTCAGCTGTGTCCCTTGCAGGTCCCAAGGGAGAGTCCAGGGGAAGATTTTTGCCTGTTCTAGCTTAAATCCTGGCTTGGCGTTTTGTCTTCTTGAAAAAGTAGGTACAAACTCTCTAGTCCCCAAAGTGCTGGCCACAATGTTCTCAGTTTTGGCTGCCAGGTTCCAACCTGCTCAGAGAGCTCAGGCTGGTGCCCATCGTTCCCTTCTCCATCGTTATCTCCCTCTCTTCTCTTTTGTTTCTTTCTCCAACCAGTGCAGCTGCTTATGGATTTTGGGTGTCAGGAGGTGGGTCCTTTCCCATCTCTCTTGTATGTCAAATGTTTAAGGCGGTATCAAAGCCTTAAGATATCAAAGTATCAAAGTATCATTTGGGTTGAGCACGTGCCAAGGCGGTCAGCGGTGAGTTATGATGTGGGGGGCACGTGTTTCTTGCTATCGCACCCCAGGGATCTCCTGGGGGCATCTGTCGGGATCTGTGGCCAGGCGGGCTTGGAGGAGGGAGAGCAGCTTGGCTTTTAGTGATTTACAGAAGTGGAAAATGCTCTCTTGGGTGCCCAAGTTGCCATCAATCATTTTAATTTAACTTGTGCAACCATGCTTGGAGCTGCGGCTGCAAGGAGGGGGAACTTGAGGTGCTCCTGGTTTATTTTTCCCAGTATCGGAGTCAGCGACAGCAGCTGCTGTTCAGCCCTGAGCTTTCCTGTGCTGGAGCTCTGAGAGTTTATAGATTTCCACTGGAATGTTTTTAATCCTAATTAAAATCTCTGAAGAAAAAAGCATTTCATAAAGCTCATATTCCTTTTTCCAGGGGACTGCCTGACTGTAGACACTGGAGGGATAACCCCAGCCTGACTCTGGCTCACTGCTCTCTATCTCCAGTCCAGCACTTCAGTTAGGTGCAAATAATTGGGCTCTAAGATAGGGGGAGAGATTTCCTCCTGGAGCACCTGAGCAAGGGTGGCAAGAGCTGAGTATGCCATGGGCCATGCTTTTGATGCTTAGAAATGCCTGTGTTGCTGTGTTTTCAGTGTTTGTATGGCCAAGCTGCTTCGGGAGAAAGCCCTCCATCTCCAGCTCCATCCCCAGCTCCATCCCCGGCTCCATCCCCGGCTCCATCCCCGGCTCCATCCCTGGCTCCATCACCAGCTCCAGCTGCAGCCGAGGATGGGAGGAAGCTGGAGATGAAGCAGAGCCCAGCCCCACAGCCTCCCTGTCTGCTTCTGCTCATGATACGATGCCTGGAGCTGTCTGTAGCCGAGAACTTGGTTTTATTCCTGAATTATTCCCGTTGAAATCAGTGGGGTTGTGGATGGAAATAGACCCAAGACTGTAGGTATGGCAGGATGGAGGCTCGCTTGACGTGCTCTGGGTGCATCCAGCTTGAGCTTCTGTGACCTGGAGCAGGGAAATGCTGCGATGTTCTAATAACCTCTGGGAATTTTGCCTCTGCACTTGAACCCAAGCATGTGTGCAGGAGCTCCCATACACAGTGCTGTGGCCAAGCGCTGCAGATGGGCTCCATCTGAGGCTCTGGGGTTGAACAGAGCATTTTGCCATGTGCTGCGTTGGATCACAAGGGGGAAATATGACAAATCCTTGAGAATGAGAAGGGCTTGCAGCCATAAAAATAAACCTGGGAGGAAATAAATAAATAAATAAACCTCCCATGCTTTGATCTGCTGCGGGAGATGCCAGACTGCCAAAATGTATTTCTAATTCAACAAAAATCAAACTGGCTCTTTTATTTTTAGAAGACAGGCTAAAAAAGGGGAGTGAAAAATGTCAGGTATTCAGAACAGAGAGTTGCAGGTGTTACTTTTTTCCTTTCTGGAAAGCAGGTTTTAGATCTGATTTTCAAATTTCAGCACATGCTGCTGCCTTTTGTGAATCTCCAAGGAAGGTGTCAAGACATATCAGCTTGAAAGTGCTGTGCTTGTCTCTCCGACTACTTTGCATAAGCGAGGCATTCTTTTACTAAATAAAAATACATAGTTGAGCCTGGAAAAGAAGAAGATGTCCATCAAGCATCTAGGTGAACGCCAATCAAGATTCAACCTCGAGTGGTGCAATACTTTCCTTGCTGAAGGCAGGAACTTGCTCAATCCTTCAAGGATTTCTGTCTCTTCAGGGATTTCTTTTTAAATCAAAAAAAAAAGTAGGATTTTCATGAAAGGCTTACTAGCAGCTGGTTAAAAATCTTTTCTATAGGAATGAGAAACTTTCCTTCCCCCTTGGCTCAGGCATCACACTCTTGGCTTGTGGCTGAGCATTGCTCAAAGCCTGTTGGTCTCCACCTGCTCGCAGAGACAGCCCAGAGTCACAACCCACCCCCTCAGCTTCATCTCACAGCATCCTTTTATCAAGCTTTTTTATTAAATTTCCCTTCTCGGCTCCTCATGATGAGGTGTCAGGTCACCTCTAATTTCCATCCCCTCCTGCCGGTAGATGATCTGTCCACCTCACTTCACCTGGCAAGAGATGATGCAGGAACAACTGGCAGGAGATCTTCTGAAAAGTCCTGAAAGCCCTAAGGTGTTACGGTTCCCCGCTGGAATATTGGGAGCAGATAAAATGGGGCTGTTGGGGGAGGATTAACTTGGCACAAAGGCACGATGGTGAGCTGGGCTGCATCCCAGCCTGCCTCCAGCTCATTCCCAGCTTTCAGCTGGGTCCCCCACTTTCTGCGTTGTCCCTGTTGCAGGGGGAGGAAAGTCAGAGCTCTGCAGCTGGTGGGTTTGAGGTGGTGCTTGGGGTGGGTTCGAGCTGCTGCCCATGAAGGTACGGGTGCCTCAGCTTGGGAACAAGGTTCCCTCTGTGCTCTAAATCACTTGCTTTCCCTGTTCCTTACAGGAACGGTCCCTGCAGGCAGGATTTGTGCTCTCCTAAAGGTCTGAGCAGTGCTTAAGTCACTGTAGAGCTTGGCCAAAGGCAGCATGTTCTCTGCTTGTGCATGGAGCTCAGGTTGGTCTTTAGGGCTAATCTGGGCAAGGGCCAGCAGGCTGGGGGACCCCTGTGCTGCTTAAACCCCAGTGCAAGGGCTGAAATCCCAGTGATGGGGAGGCAGCTCCCACTGCCTTTGGCTGGTGCCGCAGGAGGTACATGGGGGAAACTCCTGCCCCAATTTGGGCCTCCACGTGCAGGTGGGGAGATGCTGGGGGGCTGTGGGCAGGGCTGGGGAGATGCCCAAAGCTCCGTGTCTCCCAGGTGATGTGTGTGTGTGCAAAAATCTGCTGTGTCCTGCACGTACGGGGAGGGATGGGATGGAAGAGAGGTGGAGAGGGGATAAAGAGGTGAGGATGGGAGATGAGGATGGAAATGGGATGAGAGGAGCGATGGAGAGGGGGTAGGAGGTGGGGATGGGAGATGATGGTTGGGAAGGAGGAAGAATG
>VZRU01019645.1:35644-61789 GCA_013398155.1 Pedionomus torquatus | reverse complement strand
AAATAATTAATAAAAAATCAGGATTTTACTCATTTTACACTTATTTTGGATGATTTTAAAGGGAGAGTGGCTAACCCATTTAACCCATTTGCCTTTAATAACTTCAGTGGCTTTTTTTTCTAGCCCCAAGCCTCGCTTTTTTTTAAGCTTATAAACTCGTGCTGTTCTCACACTTGAATTTTGAGCTGTTCTCTGTTGCCCCCAGTTGGCTGAAACCTGACATGGGAAAAAAGGCCAAGCACAAGACCCAGATTAAGAAAAAAACGTTGAATCCCGAGTTTAACGAGGTAAGCACAGGTCTAATTTTTCATACTATCAAATCAACTTGGGCAATTACGATGTTGTGCGAAGGAGGTGGAAGATGAACTTCCCCGGGTTTGGTTCCTTGCTCAACCTCCTTTCCCTCTTCTGCACCCAGGAATATTTTAGGAGTGACATCGTACACAGGGAAGCCTCCCTGTTGCCAACTCCGTGTCAGCTCAGCTGGGGGTGTGGGTGGGATGGAGGGTCCCCACAGATGGTGCTACCTTGATGGAACACCTTAAAGGTGCTCACGTAGATACAAGGGGTGAGCTCAGCTTTGTGGGTTTCTGCAGTGCACTGTGATCCTGGGAGGAGAGGGGGCTGCAAGGAAGGAGCATTTGCTCCTCATTAGTATATTTTAAATATCCTTTTGCTGGATTTTGCTGATTTTCATGCTGTAGAGAGAGATCACTTGCAATTCTTTAACTGCAGCTTTTTGGGTGTATTTTCCTGGGACGCTTGGAGTGATGTGGGTGTTCTCCTTCTGCAGGAGTTCTTCTATGATATCAAACACAGCGATCTGGCCAAGAAGTCACTGGACATTTCTGTCTGGGATTATGACATCGGAAAATCAAATGATTACATTGGTGAGCTGGAAGTCTCTGTGCTCTGGGATGCACTTTTGGTGGCCAATATAGCGCTTGCTGTACAGGAGGGACGTGTAGGTTCCCTGTGAGGAACCCCAGGCTGAGCTTTGAGGTGGGACCATGCAGTTGGGTTGGGCTGCCAAATACAGCGTACCCATTGCGCTGCCCCATCTCCAGCATCCCGTGGGGTCTTCTGTGCAGGGCAGAGAAGCTCTAGTTGTTTCCACTACATTTTAAATGCAGGAGATGGAGAGAAATGTCCCACCAATGTTTGTCCCCCATGGAGATGGTTTACTGGAACATCAGCATCCTCTCTAATATGACGACTTCTTTTTTTCCAGGTGGCTGTCAGCTTGGCATTACGGCTAAGGGGGAACGCTTGAAACATTGGTATGAATGCTTGAAGAACAAGGACAAGAAGATTGAACGCTGGCACACCCTCCAAAACGAGAACCACGTTGCCAGTGATTAAAGGGAGCTGCTGCCCGAACCTTCCCAGATGGCCCATCCTCTGCCAAGCCCCTGTAGATCTCTGATGTCCGTCTTCCAGCGCAGTCATGCCTTGCTATACACCTCTGGTCCCAGGGCAGCAACTCTCTTCTGCCTCCTCCAAGCATCCCCTATGCCCTGTCCTCACCTCCACCCGAAAAATAACCCAGATATTTTATATTCACTTCCTCGTTTTTTTTTTTGTTTGTTTTTTGGGGGGAACTGGGGGGTCATTGAAACATCCCGGTGTGTAATTCTGTCAAGCAATAGTTACCCCCTGACTGTTCCTCTTTCTCACTAGTCTCACGCGCGCTGTGATGGCCTTCTTGTTGTGTGTGTGTGATGCTCTGTGTTCCTCCAGCCTCCTGCTCGTGTGGCTCGTCCCATCACCACCAGCTCGTGGCTCCTTTATCTCTCAGTGGGATGCGTGGCCGCCGGCCCGGCTGTGCCTCTCGTCCGGTGTTGGGGAGGGGAGGGGGTGAAGTGCTGGTGTCAGAGCATCAGCCTGTTCTGCTTGTGTGATATCAATACCTCAGTTGCAATAATGAAAAAGCTGTTTAGCTTTGGTGTGGGTTGTAACCGTAGCCTGGTATCTGTGTTGTTGTGATTAGGCTAAAGCCGGTGTCACTGATGTAATCCTGCAAGTCCTGCTTGAGCCTCTTGTTCTGATTCGGTACACTCGAGCAATATTGTGGTACGTCCTTTGCTGAGAAGATCCACCAACAATACAACAAGGAGAAGCAGGGAAGCCGAGATTTGGGTTGGTGCCTGTTCATTTGCAGCGGTTCCTTTCACCCAAGGACCTCGTTCCCCGTTGCTGTAGGAGCTCACCTGTCTTTCAAGCTTGTGCCTACCTCCTCTCCATCCCTCGCTGCACAGTAGTGACTAGCTGGGCCCCAAGGGCAATCCCTGGGCCCTTCTCAGTCTATCCTTGCCATTGCCGACCTTTTGCCGTACCAAATTCAGGAGGGGAAGCCAAGGGAGGAGAAACTTCCCTCCAACTAGCTGATGTGTGCAAGGATTATTGCTTTAAAACACTACAACTACTGAAATTAGCTGGAACAGTAAGAGGTCTTCCAAACTTTGGGGTTGTCTTTTGTTTGTTTTGGGTCTGTTGGGGTTTTTTGGGGGGGGAGTTTGGTTTGGTTTTTTTTCTTTTTTTTTTGCAAATCTGCACAAGAGCTATTGTCTTCAACCTGCGCTTTAATGGTCGTCTGGAGGTGTTTGATTTGCTCTCAGTAGCAGGAGAGTCGAGACGCTCTCAGACTGCTGTGGGACCAAACTGCTGGGTTTGGTCCCACTCCCTGTCTCTGGACCCCCTCCAGCACAGCGATGTCGAGAGCAGCACAATCAGCAACCACTGGAATACAGGGCGGGTCACTGCGCGTGTCGTACGGAACACGAGCCCCAGCCCCCTTGGTCCCCGCTGTCCCCCCGTGACTTCCCTTGCAACCTTTGCTGTATTCTGCTGACATGCTCTCCTGTGGCGTGTTCCCAATTCAGCTGTTTCTTTTGATTTGGATGNCAATTCAGCTGTTTCTTTTGAATTGGATGAGTTATTTTCCTATTCTTGATGCTTCTTCCTTTTTTTTTATTTTTTTATTTTTTTTTAAGTTATTTTTCCCCCCCCACCCTTCCCTCAGCAGAATTTGCTCTGAGTGCAGATTGCACTGAGCAGGGCTGGGATTGCAGCAGCTGCTGGAGGCTGTGTGCTGAGCGATGCCAACAGTGCTGCGTGATTCTAAACCTCTCAAGTGATGCCCCCCCCCCTCCCCATCCTTGAGCCCTTCCCCAGCTCAGGGCTTGCACTCACACGGAGGTCTGCTTTCCCCTTGGCTGGCCACTGCCCCCTCCTTGTAGCCAGCTCTTCCATGAGGAGACACCCTTGAACCATGGATGGGGAAAGCAAACCTAAACCAGCATGTGTGTCCTCTGCTCCATTCAGCTGGAGCTGCTCTTCCATCACCCCTGACTCCGTGGTGTGGTGTGGCCACCGAGAGGGGAGCTGCTTGGGGCATGATACGTGGAAGAGTGTAATGGGAGAGGACACTCCAAAAATGGCTTTCCTCTCCCTTTCATGCAGTGCTTGGCTCTGGACCAGTAAGTGGAACAGCTCAAGCTACACTGCCTTCAGCACTGGCTGTACAGAGGACCCAGATGGAAATGACCTGGTTCTGTTGGATCATTTCCCTCTGTGTCCAGTGGTGCTGGGGCCCTTGCTGCTCTGGGCATAGATGGTTGGGCTGTAGGATGCTGCCATCATCTCTTCTGGAGTGATGGACCTGCCTAAAATCTTTGCCCAGCCCGTCTCCCAGTTGAGCACAGTGCACTTGTGAGCTGTGCTGGGGAAATGTGTGGCTGGGGATGAAATTACCTTTAAAAAGAAAAAAATAAAATATATAAGCAATACTTTATTTTATTCTACACCTACAGCCGCCCAGCCTCCTTCGTGCGTGCAGAACAATTAAATTAAGGTTGCCTTTTCCCATGTCCTGTATCCACATTCTCTGCTCAGCCTGCTTTCCCTTCAGACAAATGATGCCCAGAGTCCTCTCTCTGCACCCAGAAAAATAAAGTGCAACTTGCCAGTCCCCCCCCTCGCTATTGTGCAAACCGGAGTCCTCGTCTCCCTTTGCCACCCTCCTTTTGAGTTTTGCTGATGGTAATTTCTGCCCTGAATGACTTCTTTTTGTTGTAAATAAAGCATGCACCTATGGATTGGGAATGGTGAGGAAAAAAAAAAAGTGAAAAAAAAAAAAAAAAAGAGCCTCTTCTACTGCTGTTTGCATTCAAACTTGCATGCAGTGATTTTACAGCAAAATATCAGTTTACAACTATTAAGAGGAAAAATTACACAGGCACTAGAAATACTCCAGTCTTCCGCTGCATGCAGCACAACATCCTCTCTTGATGTGGTATCTAATAAAGTGAGACTACTGGAAAAGAAAAAAAAAAAAAAAAAACAGCACCAAACCATGATGTTTTTTGGCTTCTTTAATTCCCTGTGGGAATCTGAACCCTGGCATGGGCTGGTAGAGGTGGGCGGTTGTCTTGGTTGTGGGAATTTGTGATGGGCTTGGGAGCACTGGAAGGTTATCTTGGGTTCAAGAGGTCGAGGAGGAGTTGGGGATGGTGGGGTGTAGCCCCCACTTTGTGGGGAGAGGGGCCAGCCCTGCTCGATGTGGCTCCCTGGGGGGTAACAGGCACGAGTGTTGGGAAACAACCTGGGTGTTTGATGGGCATCCATCCTTTGTACATCACTTTGTAAACGCGATGGGCACACGCCGCTGGGGAAGACCACAGTGCTTGTGACAGTGGTCGCTCCTTTGTGGTGCTTCTGTGTGTCCCCTCAAAAAGCAAATCCACCCAGAAATGAATCTCCTGGTGCCCTTCTTCACGCCCCGGCCCTTCTTCCCAGTTTCCCCATGCAGCTGCAGCTCCTGTTGTAGAACTGCAAGATGATGCCCCCTCCAGCCAATACACCACCCCAGCTGAATTTTTCTTTTTCTATTATTTTTCTTTTTCTTTTTACATTTTTAGGCTGAGTTTCCAGCAGATCATCAGGTGCTGGCCCCAGGGAAGGGGCATGCTGGGATGATGGGAACCCCTGGGATAGCAGCTGGCTGTGATTCCACAGGCTCCGTGTCCCAGCCCTGGGATTTGGGTGGTGGCCTCACCTCTATGGGGACACTCGCACCCTCCCTGTGCCCAGAGAAGCCCTGGTGGGAACAGCCGAGCTGCTGCGTGGCGGGTCCGGCGTCGATGCCCAGAGACAGCAGCAGATGTCACTGATGCTCCAGGTATGGCACGGGAAAGACGGGCAGATGTTAGAAGGATGCCCACGACCAGGGCTGGTTTCCCCTCAGCACCCTACATCCTGGTGGTGGGACCCCCCCTCGATATCACCCATCTTGGTGGTGGGACTCCCACACCCCTTCAGTAGCACTCATTTTGGTGATGCCCCCCAAATGCAATTTCCATACAAGCTGTTGCTGAGCCTCGATGGATAACAGCCTTGGGGGTGTGTGTGTGTGTGTATGGAGCTGCCCCAGCCCCATGGCTGTTCCCACACACCACAGAGTTAACCCATGCTTTCCCCGAGGCCAGGCCAGTGGTGGTTCTTCAAGAAAGGTCTGTGGGTAGTTAAAGCTTCCCAAGGTGTCTGCGCTGGTGAGATGCCACCACTGTGGGTTGCAGTTGGCTTGAAAATAACTGCCCAGGAGTGACCTGCAGGCCTGGGTCCACCTTCCTCACTTGAGCCAGCAGTGGTCAGCTGGACTCAACTTGGAGCAAAAAGGCCAAAATGACAAGTTAGATAGCACTTTGTGGTAATTAGGTTGTAGAAGAGCAGCAGCAATGGCTGGTGTAGAAAATCACCAAGATATTTTAAATTGTAGTATGGTGCTAACTGTATGTACTGCACTAATGAAGACCTTGAGCTCTCCCACTGGTCAGAAGACCTCATGTTCTCATTCCCAGTTGCAGGAAAACAGCCAGAGGTTAAGCAGTGACTGAACTGTCTGAGGTGATGTCTTCTTTGGGGGCAAACTCCAAGGAAAAGGAGAAACATCACACTAGCTCCTGGCGAGCTGCGGGACGTGTTGGCGTGTCTTCAGAGGACAAGGATGGCTTGTGAGGACAACGAACACAAAGCTCTTTGGTTATGTCATGCTGGACGCTAAGAGACTTGAGCAGAGAAAATGGGTCGTTTTCCAGAAAGGCTGAAGCTGTAAAGTTGCTCGCTCCCAGTGACTGCCAGTGGTGGTATTTTGGGTGGGCTGGGTGGAAGAATGAGCAAGCCACCATGCCTGCAACCACCTTCTGTGCTGATAACAGCAGGGACAATTGCATCCCCCTTTTTTTTCTGCTGCTAAAGCTTCTTGTCTCCCAAACCTTTAGTGGCAGGAAATAGCTGGGATTTTGTCCTCTGAAAAAAAAAATAAAATAGTTCCCAGAGATGTCTAGCAGGCTTAAAATTGAGCTTTAATTTCCTTTTAGTGGTGTTTTTCAGCATGGGAGCTTCCCATTGATTTTTTCTCCCCGATGCTGCCTGAGGTTGGTGCAGCAAGTGGCCAGCCGAGAGGTCCCGGCCGAGATGTCCCAGCAGAGAGGCCACCCAGCTCCAGCTCCACCCAGCTCCAGCTGAGCACCAGAGCCGGCATCTCCAGTATCCCCTGCAATTAAGATGCCGCCTTGATTAATTGCAGGCGAGGCATCGCCAGCTGTGGTTGGCTGTGAAGTCCTGAATGGAAAGTGCTTCAAAAGAGAGAAAGAGGCATTTTGAGGGAACCCATGGGGATAAGAGAGGGTTCTTTGTTCCCTCTGATTGATATTTCTGCTCCCATTTTCTTCTCAGCCTCTCTGAAAGATAAGCTGGTAGATTGCAAATTGCACTTGATCAGGACCGTTATTTGCATGTTCTGCTTTTGTAGGTAGCTTTACAGTTTTAATTACATCGCAGAACATCTGAATTGGTCTGCTGTTCCAACTGGTTTCCTTGCGTGCTAATTAGATCTAGACCTTTGGTGCAATCAATGGACTCTCATCTCGGTACTGGCCAAGCCAGTCATGACCAGTAATTTACAGCTCTAGTTGTTCTGAAATCAATACAGATTTGCTCTTCATTGAGAAGGCTGTAAAGCGTGGATGACAGCAGCCATGCTAAGCAGTTGACATGGAAGCAGGTCCCTTGCTGGTCTTGGAGACTGGCCAGTACAATCAGAGAGGAGAAGCTACAGGACTAGTGAGCAAAGCAGAACTCTCCTGCTGAACAAGCACTGGGCTGAAGATGTTGACAGCGCTGGCTTCTTCCTCCTCTTCTGGAGCAGGAGATGCAAAATACAATTTATGGCTAAATGGCTCCTCTCCAAGATGCACGTCGCTCCAGAAAGTCATGGCAGCACCCAATGACCCAGAAAGTCATGGCATGACCCAACCCATGCCAGCATCCTCTAATGCCCTCTTCTAACCTCTCTCCTTGAGGTGTAATTCATACAAAGAACATGTTATGGAGCTCTCATAACATATCCTGCATGATCCTGAGGCATCAGGAGGTCACTGAGGCTCTTCTGCTGCACTGAGCAGGAGAGAAACCTTCCAAAGCTTTCCATCTTCTGGGGGGAAAAAAAGGAAATAAATAAAAGCATACTTCTGCTATTTAACATTTCACTTAAAAAAAATAGAGAAGCTCAACTAAATAAATCCCTCTCCTATCCGCTTTCAAGCCCAGCTTTTCAAAAAGCCTGCAGCTAGAAATCTCTTTATCTTGTAGGGAACAGATAACGATGTAATTATGAGCTCAAATCAATGGCTTTCATCCTGCTGGTGCTCAACCTAAAAATAAACTGTTATTCTTTCACTCAGATGCACCGAGCTGGGGCTAGCATCTCCTCTGGGCTGCTGCCCCAATGCAGAACCATTTATGAGTGGCCACGGGGCTGAAAAGAGTCTGTGGTGGGGTCTGGAGAGTCCACAAAGCCTTTCCCTGGAGGAAATGGAGGTTTTGGCTTGTCTCATTTCTGCAGAGTAACGTTGTGTCCCCAGTGGGAGAGGCCAGCGAAGGTGCCAGGGATGATGCTCACCTCCTCCCAACCACCTCACAGTGTCAGCTCCACGACCCCAGCGTGCTGGTGAAATACGGGACCATGTTTTAGTGAGTGAGTTTCGTTGCTTTTCTTGGGAAAGAAAACCCCCAAAGAATAAATATCAGCCTTTTTTTATTGTGTGTCGCGTAATAGGAACGTAACTTACTGCTGTTGGGGAGCGGAGTGGTTGGGAGCTACCATAAATCCCCAATTCCGAGAGACTCTGCTTGTACTTAAACAAAAGGAACAACGGATGGACAGGCAAACAGCGGGGCGTAATTGGAACAGGGAGTGGTGTACTTTGATTAATCACAGCTTGAATATTAACTGGGCATGATGCTGATTTTCAGAGGCTCCAGAAGGTGTACCTGTCTCCAGCTGAGAGCGTCGGAATCGCAGAGGCACTAAAGGTGGCGGTGTTTATTTTTTTTTTCTTGCTGGTGTGGGATGGGGGTGCAGCCTGGCACGGCACCGGTACCTCCGGCACGTGGGAACTGGATCGGCGCCAGACTCAGGGCGTGATGAAATCGTGTACCTGCTAATTGCACACCCTGCCCGCCTTCAGCCAGTTGGGAGGGGAAAGAGGCGTCTAATGAGAAACGTGCAGGTCTGGTCTCCTTGTCCAGAGACGGGCAACAAAGGTGGCGAGGGGTCTGGAGAGTGTGTCCTACAAGGAGAGACTAAAGGAGATGGGGGTGTTCATCTTGAAGAAGAAGGAGAAGGGCAGACCTTATCACTCTCTACAATTCCCTGAAAGGAGGGTGGAGAGAGGCAGGGGCTGGTCTTTTCTCCCAAGTCAAGGCGATAGGACAAGAGGACATGGCCTTAAGTTGCACCAGGAAAGGTTCAGATTGGAAAGCAGGGAAAATTTTTGGATGGAAAGGGTTCTTAAACCTTGGAATGGGTTGCCCAGGGAAGCGATTGAGGCACCATCCCTGGAGGGATTCAAAAGATGGATTGACAGGGTGCTTAGTGATGTGGTTTAGTGATGGGTTGTTTTTTTATCAGAGGTAGGTTCATGGTTGGACTAGATGATCTCAAAACCCCCTTTTTAAATCAGAGTTAGGTCGATGATTGGACTAGAGGAGAGGATCTCAAAGGTCCCTTCCAACCTAGACAATTCTATGATTCTTCACAGTACTCCTGCCACCCCGTGGCATTCAATCAAAGCTTGCTTGTCACACCGAGCTCATCTCAGCTACCAGCTTTCCCCTGGGGACTGGGTTTCCAGTGAGCAGGATTTTTGGTGTGCCCCCACAGGTGTCTGGGATGGGTCATCTCCAGGTGGGATGCAGCCCAGCGGGATGACTGGGTGTTGGAGATGGGCTGCTGGGTACCCACACCAGGCTATGAGAGCCTCTGCTGTGAGATGCTGGAAATGAGGCCACTGCTTTCAACTCATCTTCCCTAAGAGTATCTGTTTGCAAAGGCTGAGGTGGACTCTCCTTGCTCAGTCTTTGCCTTGGTGACACCTTCATTAATCTAATCAATCCAGATTAAATTATATGACAGCTTGGATTAAAAACCCTCAAAACTGGGACCAGATTTGCATTAGAATGTATGGTTACATGTAGGCATAGCTTGGCAGGCAGCAAGCAAATAAATAGGGGGAAATTCTGACTGAGAAGCCTCTGCAAGGCTAAAATTGATGCTGCGGCACCCGAGCAGCCCACAGTCCCCGTGGGGGTGGGAAGGGGCTTGCCCCCACCCTGGTTCCTGCCCATGCTGATCCAACCCCCACCTCAGGCAGCTGCCCTGAGTCAGAGGTGGGAAATTATATCTGATTGTCATCCAGGTGGAGCTAATATTAGCTGGGAACAGTTTATTGCAGAATGTGGGCTTGGCAGGAAGGTTGATGGGAGCTGAGAAGCAGCAGGGCACCAGGGAGGCTTTGCCAGGGTGTCGCAGATAACGGAGGGTGATGCAAACCCATTTTTGCATCCTCGCCCCATGCCGTAGGTGGTTCGCAGAGGGCACCTATCAGGTACGTTTTGGGGGGTGCGGGCAATGAGTCAAAGCCCCTTGACAAAGGTTATGGGCTTTTTCAGAGCCAGACAGCCACGGTGCTGCCCCCTCCTTCGGGGCAGATCAGGCAGTGGGAGCTCAGCACCTGCTTTCAGAGCTGAATTAAGTAGCTGGAGTCGACATGGAAACTGTGGTTATCTGCTTTGAGAGAGCCGAGCAGGTTTTCTGAATCCATTAGGGTTGCAGCGATAACTGATTTCTCAGGTTTTCTGGCAGCACTGTAAAAAAAAAAAAAAAAAAGAAAAAAAAAGAAATGCCAACAAACTAGCTGCTTCCAGAAACTGTCAGAGCGAAAAAGACTCTTGAGCCGGTCAAAACTGGAAAATAAAAGTGCTGGCACATGAAAAGTGAAAAAAAATCCCACCTGTTGGGTCAAAGGGAATTGCCATTGAGGAGAAGCATTCAGAGTGTTTGTAAATAGGATGGGCTGAATCTGAGAGAGAAGGAGCCTGAGAAATCCATGGGTATCTGTATCGCTCTTCTTTGTTCCTGGGATGAGGGTCAGCATTATTAATTAAGGGCCAGATAGGCAGAGCTGAATAGCTGATCGTTATCTACCTGATAAGAGCTGTGCCATGGAAACCCTGAGTGGCACAGCCAAGATCTCAAGAGCCTCAGCAAATCAGTGTTTTATTCAGCCGGCAAACAAAGAGTATTTTCCTTTTAAAATCCAATTTATTCAGATATGCATGACTCCTACACAGTCGTGAAAGATAGGTGGGATCTCCAGGGGCTGAATTCAGCATGTCCCGGCGATGTGCCTTATCTCCAAAGCTCTACCTGTCCCCAAGGACAGAGTGTTAATGAACGGAGCTCTGCCCTCACCTTGCTGGGGTTCAGGCGCGGGCATCGCTTTCAGCATCCCCCCCTCTGCTGCTCTGGGTGTGTGTTTAACGGCCTGGCCTCGCAAACTTGCTGTGATCAAGTAGCTGGAAAGTTTTCAGAGAAATGAGCCTTTTGTGACAACTAGGCAGGAGAACTAGGCAGAAAAAAAAAAAACCTGCCGAAGGGAAAGCTATTCTGCCAACCTGGAGGAACGTAGATCAAATCAAGCTATGTGTACTGAATGTATAGTATCTATACCTAAGGCTCCTGAATCCAGCCTGCCCCAAGTCTCAAACCCACCTTGTTTCTGCCCGTTCCCAGATGTGTGGTGGTTTTAATGTATGAGTTGTTGCATCCCAGGCAGGAGGCTCGGGTTCACCCCAAAATAGTCCTTTCCTCACAAGCTGCCACCCCACTGCAGAGGCTTTGCTGCCCAAATAAACTGCTTCTTGGTGGAGATAATGTGCTGAGTGATGCAGAGATGGGGGGATGCTCAGGAAAAAGTGGGCAGCAGAAGGAGCAGGGGCTTGGGAGGGTCTCAGGAGAACCTCAGATTGTGTCTTTCATTGCCAGGAAACCTCCCCACAGCTGGAGTCTTGGACCTGCAGCCTTCCCAAAGGCCAAGATTTCTTTCCAGGCTTGGCCTGTAGATGGGCTCAAAATGAATCCAGGACTTGGAGACTTTATTGCTGCAGTGGAATGCATGCAGACCTGTGCTGTCCATATCACCTATGTGCCCTGCGTGCACAAGGAGAAAGAGCTCGCCGTGCTCTGGGCCCCCTTCCTTAGCCCTCCTCTTCCTCTCCCTTTCCCTTTTCGCTGCTTGGGCACGAACCACAGGAATTCTGAGCCCCAACTTGCTCTTTGGTGAAGGGCTTGAGCAGAACTGCCTAGAAGGAGGTGTGTGTGGGGGTGGAAAACGGAGCAACGTTTCTTGCAACAGCAGCTTTTTAATATTAGTGAAAACAGAGCCAGGCGTGAATAATTCAGAGCGAGACGTGAGCTCGGTTTTCCTATGCAAGGGGCAAAGAGTTTGGGTTTTGTGGCTGTGTTTGCTGAAAGCAGCAAGAGGGTACGAGGTGGGGGGGTGGGATTGCACGGGTCCTGAGCACCCACTGTGGGCTCGCCTCTGCTTGCTGTTGGCTGGACCATCCAAACGATGGCTTCTCCTCCCTGCCTGGGGAAATACCTCTCCTCCCAGCCACAGAAACACATGAGAACTCCTTAAAAACCCAGCGGTCCCCCCATCATTTCATTAAGGAAATGGTCTGCAGTTGCGGCAGGGGAGGTTCAGATGGGATGTTAGGAGGAATGACTTCACGGAGAGGGTGGGCAGACACTGGAATGGGTGCCCAGGGAGGTGGTAGAGCCACCAGCCCTGGAGGTATTGAAGAAACGTGTAGATGTGGCACTTCAGGGCATGCTGTAGTGGCTGAGATTGTTGGGTTGGGTGATTTGGTTTTTTGGGGGTTGTTTTTTTTGTGGGTTTGTTGGGGTTTTTTTTGTTTGTTTCTTTCCTGGTGTGTGTAGGGTTGAACTCGATGATCTCAGAGGTCCCTTCCACCCATGAAGATTCTGTGACCATTAATTGCCTTGACCCACAGGCTGCTCTGAGTTGCATCCCTGCTGGGCGCAGCTCTCATTAGAGAGCAGAAGCATGAAGGAAAGCATGTTAAGTATCTGCTGAATTAAAATAAAAGGGAAAATGAAACCCAGAGGGTCCCCGGTGCAGGAGTGAACCCGGTGCTGAGCCAGCGGGTGCAGGTGACACCTCTCGGTACCCATGAAGCTGGTCCTGTGCCCGAGAGGCTCTCCTGGAGATAGAACATTATCGATTGCTTTTGTTTTACAAGCAATGTCAACGTGATAATATTTGGCAGCAACATTAACGCTGAAATATGAGCTGCACTTGGGCCTTTTTATATTTAATTGTTTGAAAAATGACACGGGGAAGGAATTTGTGCCCTGGTAATCTGGATACCTGTCAGATGGTGCTGCCAGCGGCGCGGGCAGATGCTGATTAACAGGCTGGGGACCTGCCAGAGGCTGGGGGGATGTTACTGGCATCGCACAGCCCCGTGTGCCACCCCACACCTTCCTGGTCCCTATCATAGAATCACAGAATGTTTAGAGTTGGAAGGGACCTTAAAGATCATCTAGTTCCAACCCCCCTGCCCTGGGCAGGGACACCTCCCACCACACCAGGTTGCTCCAAGCCCCATCCAGCCTGGCCTTGAACCCCTCCAGGGATGGGGCAGCCACAGCTTCTCTGGGCAACCCGGTCCAGTGTCTCATGACCCTCACAGGAAAAAAATTCTTCCTAATATCTAATCTAAATCTCCCTTCTTCCAATATAAAACCATTACCCCTTTTCTTATCACTCCACTCCCTGACCAAGAGTCCCTCTCCTGCTCTCCTGGAGCTCCCTTCAGATCCTGGAAGGCTGCTCTAAGGTCTCCCCAGAGCCTTCTCTTCTCCAGGCTGAACAGCCCCAGCTCTCTCAGCCTGTCCTCACAGCAGAGGTGCTCCAGCCCTCTGATCATCTCTGTGGCCCTCCGCTGGACCCATTCCACCAGGTCCATGTCCTTTCTATATTGAGGACTCCAGAGCTGGACATGGTACTCCAGGTGGGGTCTCACGAGCGCACAGGGGAAGAAATCTAATCACCTCATGGTCCTGCAGCAGCCACAGAGCAAACAGGGGTGCTGCAAAAAGTGTCCTGTGCTCGTGGAAGTGGCTGGGGCAGAGTGTGATGGGGACAATGCAGGGTTGTGGGGGGCAGTGGGTGCACTGGAGCCACCCATCCATAGCAACAGCCACCAGCGGTGGCAGCGCAATGCTTATTTGTTCCAGTTTATCTCCCGAGTCTTCTTTTCCTAATCAACTTGAAACACTTGTCAACATCCTACACGGGGAGCTTCATCCTACGCGGGGTGTTTGGGAGAAAAGCAGCGTAGAGAGGGAGGTGGAATGCACTGACATTTAATTCCAACAAGGACGTACAGCAAAATAGAGTTAAAAAATACTATCCCGGTGCCAACCAGCCACAGTCAAGAGCATGGGAGAGCTGCCATCAGGAGGATGCTGATCCCTGGAGTGGGGAGAGGACGTTTGCCCCAGAGGTATGGTACCCCTGGCCAAGACCTGCTTTTGGAAAGGCACCCGGTGATGGGCGGGGAGTGAAAGGTGGCATAGGAGTTGTTTTATGGGCCAAGCCAAAAGCTTAACAAAAACCTTCATGTGTATTTCCAGGCTCAGGGGGGCTCCTCGGCCGAGCATGCCCAGAGGCTAGTGTGTGTCCCACACTCGGCATCACGCCTGTGCTGGAGTGCTGGGCTGGCCTGTGGCCAGTGCCTCTCAGCACCTGGCAGGACGGGGCTTTGAGGGCTGTTGGCAGCAGGTCGGTTTAATCATCAAAGTGCAGGAGAGAGGAGACGTGGCAGGTCACCTTGGTCATTCGTCCGCCTGTCACACATCCTTCCTCTGACCAAACCGAACTGGTCCATCCCACAGCCTCTCCGCTTCCCCCAGTGCTCACCTCCAGCTTTGCCCCAGCAGCACAGCAAGGACCCCACCATCACCCCTCCTTACACCCCCCAACCTGGTAGTTCTCTTCAGCTTTGGCTGCCACCTGTGCTTGAAGAGCAGCTCCTTTCCTTCACTTAATCTCTCTTTTTTTTTTTTTTTCCTTCTTTTTGGTCCCTGAGATGGCCAATTCACAGTGGTTTTATTAAGCTTGTTTGAAAACACCTTGCAGCAGTAAATCAGAAGCCACTGGTGCCTTTGCTGCTCCCCACTGGCTTGCTCAGCCCTGTCTGAATGGCAGGAGCTCTGCAAAAGGGGGGACTAAAACCAGCAGAAGCACTTGCTGCCCCCCAAGTTTTGGCAGATATTTGGAGGTGCAATTTCCCTGGCATCGCCTGTGGTTTGGGGAGCCCTGGCAGGCTGTCCCCGGTTTGCAGACTGTCCCCAGATGAGGGGATGGCATTCCCAGGGTGACAGCAGAGGTGACAACAGCTCAGCCAGAAACTTTGACCCTCCATAAGTGCAAACCCAGAAACGTTCAATCTATTTTGCAAGATGAGCCAGGAACATCACTGTTGGCTTCTCCTGAAGATGACGGAACAGGCTCAGGGACATATCCTTGAGTGGAGGAACGGTCTTTTCCTGAAAGCCAGGGCTCACCAGCCATCTGCAGGGACTCAGGAGCAACCAGGGGACCCTGATGGGGTCTTCTGCCATTCTCAGGTGCTTTAACAGCGTCAAGCTGACAAAAATGGTTTTAAAAGCTGCTCTTCCCAGCTGCAGCATTTTCAGCTCCATCAGACCAAAGTGACATTCACCTGGCACTTAGGCAATTGGGTGAATTAACAGCTCGGGCTGAATGCTGGCAGGTGCCTGGACTGATTGTCAGCCCTTTTATGCCATCCATCATGGCCATGTCCTAATAAATCCCAAGGGACGGCTGAGAGTGTTCCTAGCAGTGCTGGGGTTTGGTGACTCAGTATGTGCCAAGATGCCATCAAGGCCACCTTGAATTTCATGGTTGCCACTTGAAATGTCGCAGAGGTAGCAGAAAGCTGGTGCAGATCCCTCTTCTCTAGGGAGCAGCAGAGATCTAAGCTGCTTGGGTGAAGACGATCAGTATGAGGTTTGTGGCTGCTGCTCCTTCTCCAAGGGACCTGGGCACGGGGCTGTGTGGATGTCAGTGCCTGGAAGACAGACCATCCTGGGAGACAGACCTGCACAGGAGGTACGATGAGATGGAAACCCATCACTCTGCTCTAGTACATGGAAAGGTCAGTCCTTGCCTGACTGGAAATGTGGTGACCTAAAAACACCCCTCCTTCAATGCTGGTGAATTAGTGCAAGGGAGGGAGGCACACACCTGCAGCCGGGGGGAATTTTGAGGGTCAGTGTGGAAAAAGAGCATTTTTAAATGTGGCAACTCTTTAATGTCTTTTTTTTCTCAACCTGGAGAGGGACATTTTTTAACATAGCAATTTATTTATGAATTTATTTTCTCCATTTTTTAAAAATTTCTGTTTTTTAAGGCAGATATTTACCAGGGTGAGGTGTGATCGCTCCCCTGGATCTATTGCTGCTGAGATCATGACAGCAGCACCCAGACAGCAGGTCTGGGGTTTCTCCCACCTCCTGCTGGCGCCATGGACCAGTGCAGGGTTGGGGGGGGGTGTGTGTGGGGATACCAGGGACAGGGATGCATGTGCCAGCCCCACAGGACGTGGGGAGGGAGGGAAGCAGGGCACTGCTGCAGGAGCTTGCCCAAGGAACAGCTTCCCAGCGCAGCTGAGTACTCAGTCCTGCTCACGAGTCCTCACTTGCTCCATCAGCAAACGGGTCCTGCTTGAGTTGAATAATTCAGGCTCTGCAGCGGCTGCAGGTCCCACCGGGCACCCAGCACCGCCGGAGAATGCCAACAAGGCCAGTGCTGCAGAGCAGCAACAGCAGCCACATTTTGGGCCCAGAAAGCTGAAAACTGAACCTTTGCCCCCCCACACCAGCGCGTGCCACCCTGATCCCCAGGGGACTATCCCCTTCCCAGGAGAACCAAACTGCGTTTTGAAACCCCAGGAGCCAAGCTGCGTGGTCCAGGGTGAGGTGCTGGCACAGCAAATCTCTCCTGGCTGTCTGCTAATGAGAGATGCGGTTGATGTCGTAGCCTTGGGGACCTGAGTGATGACATGAGGTGGTTTCAGGACAAGGAGCAGCCAAGGGGCTGGTAGGCAAATACTCTTTGTCTCCAGGTCCTGGCCACTGCAGTTCAAGTGATGCCCCGAAGCTGGAGGAGAGCTGGGTTATCCTGGCAGAACCCCTGCCCTTTGCATCCCCCTGCTCTCCCAGGGCTCCTCCTGGACCAAGGCTTTGCAGAGAGGATGCTCCAGGTATCCCGTGGCATACAGGCAGGTGTCACATCCCTGTGGAGAGGTGACAGCCACGGGAGGGATGTTTGGTTGGTCCTCAGCCCGGGAAGCAGAAGCACGGAGGCTGCAGCTAAAACAAAGCTGGTTTATGCTCCCCCTTTTGTGGCGCACACACTCTCCCCCCCTCGCTGTGTTGCAGTGAAACTGCAGGGGGGTGATGGGTTCATGAACCCCTCTGCTGTCAGCTCCAGCCATCCCTACAGCGTCAAACAGAGCCGGATGCTTCCAAGTCTGATGTGTAATTTGTACACTGGAAAAAAAAATTAATGCCTGGTGCCAGGGTGGGATGGAGCGAGAAAGAAACCATCACTGCTCTTCAGCGGGTCTGTTGCTGTGGGGCAAAGATGTGCTGGTGGAGCCAAGATTGGGGTCCGTAATGGCATCAGGCACGTTTCATGTCATGGGGTGTCAAATGGGAGCGTGATGGTGCTGAGAACCCTGCGGCTTGGGCAGCCGTCCCTCCTGCAGCTGGTCGAGCTGTCAGCATCACTGCTCCATTTTCTGGATGAAGCAGGCTGCGTATGAAATAATTTGCTGAGAATCATTAACCTAATGATGGAGGCTTTGGATAAACGGCTTAGCCGGGCTGTGGGGAAAATGGGCTTAATAACTGCTCTGGAGAGAGAGACACACGGAAAAAAAGAAAGTGGAAAGAGAGGTGGTGGGCTTTCGGGGGCACCGAGGGCAGAGCTGGGGTCTGCTATCAGCCTCCTGAGCCCAGTGGCTCTCAGCTCCATCCCATCCCTCTCCTTCATCCCAGAGATTGGAGTGGAGCAGGAATAGGGTATGAGCGCTGGAATCCCCCCCCCCAGCGAAGGATTCATGGATAAAACCCTGGGACCACATCCCAATGCTGCTCGGGAGCCAAGGGGGAAACTAAAAAAACAGCTCTGGGACCATAAATATTGGAGTGTTGGAAAACTTTGTGCCAAATGATATGTGGAAGGTCTCTCTGGCAGAGCTGAGCAGTTTTCCCAGGCAGGTTTCACCTTGCCCTGAGAGCAAGACTTGTGTGTACCTGGGACGGGGCAGCTATGAAAAATACTGAATGCCCTCAAAACCCAGGGCTGAGGTGTGGGGAAAGCCCTTCTCCTTCCCCTGGGTAAATGGATGTTGAAAGCAGGGCCACAGGGGCACCTTCGATGGCATAGGAGGGTGCAGTGAATCCCAGCTGGGCAACCCTGTGTCTGCTGGGAGTAAGAGTTTTCTGGGAAACAGTGATACTTTGGAAATTTACTTCCTTTCCCATTTTCAGTGAAAACCCACCAAAAAGCTATGGAAGAGCAGCAGTGGAAAAGGTTTGCTTGGAGCCACATCACTGCCCCAGGAGCACATCCCAGAGCATGGCTGGGAGGGGACACTCGGTGCCCTTGATGCCTCCCTGGCCCCAGGATACCAGCAGTGATGGTGCCCAGGGTGTGAAATCCCACCCGGGGCCCCTGTGTTCCTCGTCCCCCTCTTCCAGGGAGAGCCTTGATGAATGTCACAGCAGCCCTGCTCCTGTGGGGGGACCAGAACCATGCCCTCCATCCCCCCGGGGTGCACAGCACTGACTTTGCACCCTCTTTTTTTGGGCACATTTTGGGGATGTGGCTCCCTGGGGGGAGGGGTGTTTTGGGGATGGGGCTTTCTCCAGGTGTGGGGGACACCACTAGCACCCAAAAGGAGACCCTGGTGAAGGCAGGACCTCAGCAGGCAGCTGCCCACAGCCGTGGCACTGAGCCTTGCCATCCTGCCGTCTGCTTTCCATCCCCGCTGGCACTAATGGCTCCGTGTTAGATCACTGGCAGGGATAATTTGGGGAGGGTGGAGCAAACGCCGGCGGCTTCTGTCTCATCTTACTGGCACATGTGGGGAACTGGCGGGGGGATGTGGGGTGCTGGATGGTCCCCCTTTGCCAGAAGTGGAGCTGGACCCCAGGGATGCTCGATGCCGGGAGGCCCCAGCCTCAGCGATGCCACAGGGAATTCAAATCAGGGTGGGAGTTGGCACTCGGGGGAAAAAAGAAGTTTGGGGAGAGATACTCTCATTTACGTACAGAAATTGTGCCAGACAAGCAGGTTTTGACAAGAAGATGTGAACAGGCAGAGGAAAGAGAAATGCCACCGGCTTTCATCTTTATGTCTTTTTGCAATTTTTATGTCTGAATCAGAATTAACTTTTGAGCTGAAAAAGCACTAACAGCTGATAATTGAGCCCAAAATGCATCGGTCTCGACGTTAGATGTCACCCACACACACACCCGTTCAGTCCCCGGCCCTATTATTTTAAATTGATGCAATTATTCATCTTGCAGAGTAATATATTTTTTGTTCTCTGGTGCCCAGCAGACCTTAAAGCAGAACAAATGCTTTAATAAAATCGAGATGGTGCTTCCTGGAAGCCAGAGCACCAGGTTATTAAAAAGAGGAGCAGGTTTGGGAATCTTTAATAAATTATTGCCTAATATTTCTTTCTTGCAACATATCTATACGATTAGTAAATATTTTCTATTCACTGATTAACTTTGTTTATTCCTTAATTAGGTTTAGCACCGTCTGTCTCGTAGTTACGAAATAATTGTTTGATTAATGGGCTTGAATTTACATTTTCATTAAGCCCCCAAATCAGTTCTGTACCAATTAGCCACGCCGTAACATGCAGATCTGGGACATTAGAATGACAATTTTAGCCCATTAAGTAATAACTGTTCTATTGATTAGTGATAATGGAGCACAGGCAGTAAATCCACGTTCAGCTGAGTTACAGCATCCGGGGGGTGATGCTGGGGGGGATGGTGGCTGCACCCCAGCGGCACCCACAGCTTCCCGATGGTCCAGCTCCCTTTTGTCACCTGTTGGTGATCAAGTGGCTTTAATTAATTCTTTCCATTTGGGCATCCAGGTGAGGACGTTTGAATTGGATGCTGTGGTACATTTTTGGTTGATGCTTCCAGTTGGAATGGGTAATTTGGGTGAGAGATGCCACGATGAGAGCTGAGCCTTCCCGGAGGTTCTGCTCTAAGTGATCTGGGACTCTCCATCAGTAATTAGCAATGATGGTGAAATTAACACCTCCCTTTCAATGGCAATGTGCTGTGCCTTATGAGAACAAGAAGGGATGGGATGGGATAGAGACGGGGATGGGGTCAAGGACAGGAGAACAAATAGGGCTGGGGAAACAGAATGATGGAACAGATAAGGAACAGGAATGGGGGCAAGGACAGAAAGGGGCACAAAGACAGAGAGGGGGACACTGCCAAGGGGACGACTTGGCTGCAGACCCCAAAGGAGGTGAGACAACTGTGTGGTTGTGTCAGCCACAGCCAGAAACGTGTCTAGAAATGCTTCTCCTCTGGGGAGGAGGAAGAGGTCGGGGACAAACAAACCATTTTCCGTTTTCCTAGGGGACATGCCAGCCTGTGAGGATGTGACCCTGGTATGGCTTTACAGCTAGTAACACTCCGGAAGAGCTGGTGTGAGAATGAGTTACTATATTTGCTCTCACCACAACTGTGGCTTTTTTTTTTTTTTTTTTTTTTTTTTTTTAAATACTGTTTGTTGNGCTGGATTCTGCTCTCAAAAACTAGGGCACAGCCATTACACGTGTCTGCTCCAAAGCTACAGTAATCTCCTGCCATCGGTCAGGGCCGAGGAGGCTGCGTGCTGGCAGCCCTCTGGCCAGGGACCAGTGGGCAAAGGTTTGCTGGGTGTCTGAGCCCTTCCTGGGCTCCAGACTTGGCACTGCCAGTAGCTCAGCAGCAGGGAGGGGTGGCTGGAAGGGATGGCCACCCCCAGGAAACCCCTAGGACCTTGGCCTAGGTAGAGCTGGGGCTTTGCAGGACCCTGCAGCGATGCCTGGGGACCTCTGGGCGGTGGTGGCCGTGTGTCCCTTCTCTCCTGCCAGCCAGCTCAGCAGAGGGACAGGCAGATCAAAACCAGGGTTTTTTTTCCTGAAAATAGATGTGTAGGTAGGAAAGCGAAGGCTGTGGCACGAGACCCTTACGAGACATTGGAGGGGGTCACTGGGTGCCATCACTACAGAGGTTCTGTCCCTCTATATACATATTAATAGAATATATACATATTTAATCTAGGTGTTTCTTCCCCTTACAAGCCCTGTTTCCACCAGTTGGTGGGTACTGCTCTGCCTGGAAAGTCTTTTCTCTTTTTCTTCCTTTCTTGTTTAAACCAGCAATTAATTCCCTCTTCCCGGAGGGGAGAAATGCACCCAGATAACAGCGTGTGCTCAGCTCGTCTGTGACACACCAACCAGGAGACGTGAGCAGCAGAAAAGGATAAATAGCGGCAGATGATGCAGGGGGAAGCTTGAGCTCAGATGGGCACTGAAGGGTGGTTTGGTGTAAAAACTGGGTGGTGAGTAGTAGCTCCAAGCTGTGCTGTGCTGTGCAAAAAAAAAAAAAAAGAAAAAAGCCTCCCAGCCCCCAAACCACAAAGTTTTGGCTGCCCTCGGTGTCCTGCAGGTCTCTCATGAGGATTTTTTCCTTATCTCCAAGAGGAATTTTTTGCTGCAACGCCCAGAGCTACTCCCAGGGTGGGAGACCTGTGGGATTGGGACAGGACCAGTACAAGGACTAGGACTGGGACCAGGACCATTGTGGCTGTGTCAGGTCTCAGCCAGGTGTGAGCAGCCTGCAGCAGATAGCCCTGGGGCAGCAGTGGTCTGGGGGTGGAAGCAGAGCCAGGACAGAGCCATCGAGGGCAAATTGTGGCTCCATCAGAGCTGGGGCAGGATGCAGCCCTGGGTGCACACAGGGGGACTCTGTGATGTCTCTCACCTTGTCCTGTCCCCTGCCTTGTCCTCTCCCCATGCTAGTCTTCAGTCCCAGCACACACCGAGCTGCTGGCCCAGCCACTTTTGAAAGCCTTACTCTCCAGCATGGATATCGGGTATTTTACTGGTAATTAATTTGCTATGTATCATAGCCCTTCGGCACACTGGGGAATGGCTGAAATAGTCATTCTCTTTTGTACAGGAACAAGCAGATCTGGACTTAATGGGTTTTATTCTCCCTTCAATGCATTAACATTGATGGGAATTATCAGCAGAAGTCTCCCAGGCATCATTTGGAGGGGGGTAGCCCTTGCCGAGCTCTGCTTCCAGCCAGGTGTATAGTGGTAGTAACAATAATGATAATAAATAATAATAAAATACAACGGCCACCTTCAAGATAAGGGGAATGGCTCTTGATTGAACAGGTTTGGGTTTTTTGCAAGAAAGGAGAGCTGCATGGCTGCCAAGTGGCTGCTCCATCCCCATGCCAGCCTTAATTCCCAAAACGGGGCTGGGTAAAGCCTCATGGGAGCCGTCCCCTTCCCCTTGCCCAGACCCTTGGATGCTCCTCACCAGCCTGGAGGAGGTCAGAGCAAAGCATTCCACTAGTGGCAATTGCTGGCTGCTGCCAGGGTAGGATGGCAGAATGGAGTAAAAATGGGGATTTTGGGGAAGATTTCCCTAAATTTCCCTATTTCGAGGAGGGCTGGGCTCTCCTCTCTGTGCCCCATCTTTTCCCCATCCGGTGGCATCTTGAGTTCAAACCAGACCCCGGGGAGGGCAAGGAGCATCTCCGGCTTCTGCTGCTTCGCCGCCGCAGCGCTCGGCACCACCTGGCACAGCACGGGGGAGCAGCCGGCTCATTTATCAGCCGGCGCTAAATGAAGATGCCGAAATCCTCTAGCAAAGCCAGGCGAGGCAATTTCGCCTCCGGATCGGCTCCTCCGCTGAAGCATCAGGACAAACCCGCCGGCGCAGATGGTTTCTCCGTTACTCCCCCGGTGAAACACCTGCGCTGCCGCCCCTGCAGCATCCCTCGCGTTGCCTTCGCCTCCCCCAACGGCAGGGAAGCCACTGCCACCAGGATTTGGGGACCCGTTCAAGTTAGGAATGCCTTGACTCGCTGGCCACCCTGGGAACGGACCAAAACCACCCCCCAAAACATGGTCAGGAGCAGACACGGGTCCAGCCTGAGCCCCAGCGCTTCGGGAGGGGGGGACAAACTGGTCACCAGCAAATTTAAAGCCCTGCCCATGCTCCCTCTCCATCCATGATTGAAGATCCCTGGAGCTGCCCCCTGCCGGGGAGGGGGCCAGCTACTGCCATGGGGTGGAGGGCACAGCATCACCCCTGCCCCAGCCCTGCTCCACATCCATCACTGTCCCCCCACCCCCCGGGCGTTTAATCACGAATGACCCGAGCCAGAGACCCCATGCTGCTCCAGAACTTGCTGCAGGCATGATTCAGCCCCGATGATTTATTTCCCCACATCCCAGCTGCTCAAGTCCTGGGCGCACTGCTGCCCTCCCCTCTGCACAGAGCAGGTTCCCCGGGGTAGGTGCTACCAGGGGACCCTGGGTAGGTCCATGCAGACCTCTCCAGTGGGCATAAAAGTTCCCCCCCCAACCACTTTTGCCCCAAAAGCCAGAGTTTGCAGGGCAGGAAGGAATTCTCACTATGGAGAAGCTGCTCATCAGGGGTGAAAGGGTTTGGTGATGCCTCCTGGTACCACTTCAGCACTTCCACAGCCTGGAACCCACACCTGGTGCCCACTGTGCTCCAACGGGCAGTTTGCAAGCTACAAACCACATGAAAGACAAAACCAGATCCATCAATTAGCGGAAATAAATTCAAATAAAACCCCTTTTTGAACTTTAACGGGTGGTGCTGCTCTGGGCTGTGCCATCACACGGACTGTGGGGATGGGGACTGCAGTGCTGCTCTCAGGATGTCTCTCCAATAAGCATTGGGCCTCAGGACACCCTTAGGAGGTGTTTGTATCTGAATTTTAGACTGTACCAGCCCAGAATAATTTAGCACTGGGCCCAAGGTTGGGGGTGTCAGCCCCGTGGATTGCAAAATGCCCCATCCTGCTGAATCCCTGCACCACTTCTTGCTTTGGGCAAGATGGCCCTGACTGCAGATGCTTTGGGTTTGGAGTGAGTGGGGACGGTGCTGCCCCACGGGAGCCCTGTCTGGGGCTCCCCTGTGGGGTGTGTTAGCTGAGCCTGTCCCTGAATGCACACCGGGTGGCTGGTGTCGGCTCCCATTGCGCCGTGCACAGCTGGAAAGCCCAGATTCCCACATTTCTTCTCCTCCCTGGCGGCAGAGCTCCCCAGGGACCACCAAAGCTGGCTCCCATCTGCCTGGCATCAGGGACATCCATTTCCCACTTACCCATTGCTGTACCCACACTTGGGGTGGCATCTCTCACCCTACGCCCCCCACCACCTCCCGCCCCCCCCAGGTAAGCCCTCTGGGGGCTATGGGGCAGTCAGCTCCCTCCCCTTTTCATGGGGGGGATGCGTGGCCAGATCTGGCCAGAAGTGCATTACCTGCAGAGCCCTGCAACGCAGAGCTGCTGCCCCCACCCTCGCGTGTCCCCCAGGTTGTCCCCTCCTGCCCCCAGAGTGTCCCCTCCTGCCCCAGGCCAGCATTGCAGCACAGTCACAGAGAGGTGGCTTTGTATAATTTATTAGTAGGGCAATCTGATTTATGCCTGCTCCCCCGGGACCCGCTGACAAATGAGATGTTGTATTTCAGGAGTTTATCCTGGGGAACAAATAAATAAACAGAGAAATGGAAACCTCATGAATTTTTTTTTTTAAAGAGCTTATCAAAATCTTTTTCTTTCCCGCTTTTTCCAAAAGCAGAATGGCTGAAAGGGGAAACATCCCCTCCATCTGCATTCTCTGCACTTCTTTTCCCTTCAATCTCTTAATCCTCTTCCTTCCAGCTTTAATCCACACAGTTGCCTCTTTCTTGTTTGGCTTCTTTTTTTTTATTAATTCCCCCCCACTTTAAATAATGACAAAAAGAACACCAAGGTGCCAGAGGCCCGTGTCCATCCTCCTGGTCCTGTGGCTATGGCAAGCATCTGCAGAAGCCTGTCTCAGCATTTCAACACCCCCCCTTCCTTTCTTTTTCCTTCTCTTACCCTAAAATGACTCCCTCTTTTTGCAGCCACGGGGCATTTGTCGAGCTTGCAGGCAGCAGAGACCATGGCTGCCTGCACCAGGAGAGCAGGACCCTCCTGAGAGACTCCCACCACCTTCACTGGCATCCTAATGAGTTAATTAAGAAAAATCAGGGCAAGAGGTGTGTGAGGCCTCAGGGGATGGTTAGCGGGTGATGTTCTCCAGGAATGTTCACGTGTGTCCCAGGGGACTGTGGCTACCCAGCTGCTTCTCGAGGGACTGGGCAGATGCCAGCATTGGGGAGGACACTTGAGCATCTCCTGGGTGCTGGAGGGGGGGGTTGGGCATGATTCGTGGTTCTCCACGTGAAAAAGGCAGCAGAGACACTTCACAATATTGTCCCCAGAAGCTGTCAAAGGCTGGTCCATCCTTTCCAGTGCCTGGGATAGTGTTGGGGATGGAAACAGTGCTTAGGGCAGCTGCAGCTGCAGCTCACACACACCTTCTGCCTCTGTCCCCCGCCCAGACCCCAAAACTAGCCCCTGGAAGTGCTTAAAAGCCACTGGGGCAGCCCTGCCTTGCCCCCATTTCAGCTACTTCGCCTTGCTCCTGCCAAAGTTGTAACGATGGAAAATGTAAATGAAAAAGGAGGAAAGGCAGCCGCATTGCCGACAGAAGCTCATTAGTTTGCAGCATTCGTTATTTCTGGGTGCTCTCTCTCTCTCTCTTTCTGCCCCACATTGCTCAGGTTGGTCAAAGCAGAGACAAGCACCGAGAGCACAAGATTTGCACAATATTGACTTTTAATCAGCTGCTTCCTGATAAGCCAGCCCAGCTGCCCCAGGCATTGAAACCTCCTGGAAATCTGAGATTGCAGGCACATTTTCCACCCCCTGGGAGGTGGGAACCCCCTGGAGGGGCTTACCAGGGATGGGGGGCTCAGTGAGGATATAAATAATGATTCAATTGAGGCTCCTTATCCTGCCATTCCCTGGATGCCACTGCCTTAGTAATCCTGTGCCTGGCAACACTTGCATGCCTCATCCTCTGGAGGAAGGCAGAGCCTCCTTCTGTGGCCCCAAAACCAGGAGCTGGAGCCCCCCATGACTGAGATGCTGCTGCAGCATCACCCACTTGCAAAGGCCTCGGGCTTGAGCATCCCCATCCCCGCTGGTCCCCTCCTGCTACTGCCATGGGGATGCTGGGGACCAGGGGGGAGAGACACCTTTTTCAGCTGCACCCCCACACCACCCCTCACCCTCCCGGGTAAAAAAATTTGCTAAAAAAAATTTGACATTTCAAATCACAAAGAGACCAAAATGTGGCTTCAAAACCAAACTTGTTTTTCTACATCCCGGCTCGTTAGTGGCACAGAGCAAGAAAGCAACAAGCGACCCATTTAAATTGTAGATTCTGACCTTTATGCTTAAGATCTTTTCAGACATCCTGTTTACAGCTTTTTTTTTTCTTTTTTCTT
>VZRU01019645.1:2997-22831 GCA_013398155.1 Pedionomus torquatus | reverse complement strand
TTGGCCCCAGCTGTGGTTGGGGAAGGGGTGGTTCGGGGGAGCCCATGGGGCTCATGCCCCACCAGCAATCTGCCCCACGCAGCCTGCCCAGCCCTTAGCTCCACAAAAGTTCACCCAGTGGAGCCGGAGGTATTTGAATAACCACTCTGAGAACCCAAATTAAAATATTTATGTATAATTCATGCCATATGTTCCACCAATATTTTTTATTTAATCAACTGAAGACAGATGGCAGGAACATAGAGGCCATTAAACTAATGGCACTTTGTCTTTGCATTTATTTTCATCTCCTTTCCTAAAATAAGACGAGTCCACGACAGGCAGCGCATGGATCCTGGGCATGGGACTGTGTCCCTGCCACCACCGACGTGCTGGCAGGATGTGGTGGCGGTGGCTTTTCCCGTGGTGAAGCCAACCCCACTGTGTAACCTGGCGTGATGTTATCCTGCAGTGACCTGGCAGGGCTGGAGTGAATCCTCCATAGCTGGGGGGTTTGGAGGGGAGAAACCCCCCTGAGAGAAAAGCCACCCCTGGAGGGCACTGTCCCTTCCCTGGGCTCAAATGCCCTCCCTTTTCTAAGAGCCACCAGGGATGATCTTGGGTAGCCCCCACCATGGTGTTCCCGGGGTAGCACCGAGGTAATCCTGGCAGGGTGCAAAGGGGGATGGTCAACCCTTTGGTCCCGGCTGGAGAATAGAGGATGTCCTGACCTCCATGTCTGCAGAAGTCTCAATGGGATACGAGAGGCTGAAACACAGCCGTGAGGGTATGTGGGAGAGCCATGGTGGGGACATTGTGCTACCATGGGGCCTCCAAGCCCAGCAGGGTGCCTGGGTGCTGGAACAACCTGTCTCCCACCCATCCTGCCCCACCAGCTTCCCGGGCAGGCGCTCTCTTGCCATGGGCTTCTCTTGGGGCTGGCTGGTGAGTAGAGATGTTCAGATCTGGGGGTGTGCATGAGTGTGTGTGCATGTGCAGGCAGGAACGTGTGGATGGATGTGTGTGGGTGTGTGCACAGTTCATCCTCTTGTGGGTGAAACGGGGTGAAATCAGAAATCTTCCACGTGCTCCATCCTATAGCACCTCTCCTGTGTGACCAGGCAGGGACGTGTGGGCTCTGGAGTGGAGACCCACCCCCGCATCCCGTCCCTAGCCCCGGGCTGCTGTCAGCCAGCATCGCTCCTGCTGCTCCTGTTTGTCCTGCATCCCTGTGCCGATCCCCGGGGGGAGGTCTCCAGGGCTGAATGCAGGGCTGAAAGGTGAAGGAGAGCCCGGGCATCCTTCCTTGCCCCCTGGGGGGACGGGGAGTGCTGTCCTCCAGGGGGACTGCCATCCTCCCCAAGTCCTGGGATGCTTTCCTAAGCGTGCCTTTCTTTTTGACTTGCAGGTGGAGATTTCTTGTCCTGGGAGTGAGATGAATGGGGCTTCGTTAGACAAAGGGTCCCAGTCAGCGTTTCAGGCCCTGAGAGGCGTCCAGGGACTTTTCATTCTTTGTCTGAAAAGGGCGACGGTGCCGTTTCCATTAGAGAGATGCTTGCGGGAGCCGGTGCCGCCGAGCGGAAAGGCGAGCGAGAAGAGCTGCGTCAGCTGATCGGCTTTCAAATCACCTTCAAACCCTCGATTTCCTTAACATGATCCCTCCATCAGCCGAGTCTCCAGGGCACGGCTGGGGGGCTTTACTGGGAGGAGAATAAACTGGGGACGGCAGTGACAGCCGGCGCTGGAGAAACCCCCCGTGCACAGCCGGGGGGGGGGGCTCAAAATCCACCCGTCCTGCCTTTTCCAGCCCGCCTGGACTTTTTAGGCTCGGGAAATAGCTTTGCACGGCCTCACCCTGCAGCCCCTGCTGAGCTTTGGGGGCACCCGTCTGCTCCCCCGGTACATCCCAGGAGCCACCTCCAGCCTGGGGGGAACAGATCCCCCCTCGGAGCATCCCTGGGGCCGGAGAGCAGCTCCCCTGCGGCGCCGGCTGCCGGGGGAGGGATGAAGACGCTATGGCCAAATTATTGGTAAAACTCCAGCGGTATTTTCGGCGGAAACCCGTGCGTTTCTTCACGCTGCTGGCTCTCTACCTGGCAGCCGGCAGCTTGGTTTTCCTGCACTCGGGTTTCTCTGGGGAACCCACGGTGCCGGGGACCCAGCGCGGCCCCGGTGCCGGCGAGGGGCCGGGACTGCCCTACCTGGGGGTGATGCAGCTGAGCCGTGGCTTCAAGGCAGCAGCGACGATGCCGGCTGGGGGCCGGCGACACGGACCCTGGTTGAAAAGCACCTCCAAAGAACCGGCAGAGAAGGCCAAAGCTGGAGACTACAGCAGCAACCGGAGCCGGGCGCTCAGGGCCAGGAGCGGACGTGAGAAGGAGGAGGACAGAGGTATGGGCTTGGGGACACGAGTCCAAGTCGGGGTCCCACCTTTTGGCCTCTCCTGAGGGAAGTCTTGTGTGCTGGGGCAGTGGTCTCGGAGCTGGTTTGGCCGTGTGCCCCTATCAGGAACAAATTTCTGAGCATGTACCCCCAGTAAATGTGTATTTATTTACTTATAAACCATATGCATGTGCTACTCAGGCACTAAAACTTTCTTCCTGCACCCCAGCAGGCTGCCCTGCCCATCCCCTGGTGTGCAGCACCCCACTTTGGAGACTGCTGGTCCAGATGATGTTCCCAGGAAGATCTTCTCCTCCCTCCTTCCCTACCTTCCTCTCTCCCCAAGTGCCCATAATCCACTTTTGTTTCATCATTTTTGCTCTTTCCCACTTGTGCCTCACCAAGCTCCGTGTTGCGCCTTTTGGTGGGGGGGGTGAGAGCCGGGGGGAGGCTACACCCCAACTTCATCCCATCCTTTGGCTGTGCCGGGGGCCAAATTCCCCTTTCATTCTGTTGGCCCCGATGAACGCTAACCCCACATGTGTCACCTGTTGTTTGCGTTGCCCGGGTGGCCTCGCTTGCCCTGCGGACAGGCTCTGGGAATGCAGGTAGGGCTGGGGTTTGGCTTTTCAAGCCAGGAGATCCCTGCCTGGCTGCCGCCTGGGGAGCGTGGTGGATGTTGTCAAGTTGGGACCGTTATTAATGAACAAGGATAAGCGAATGTAGTGGTTCTCATTGATTTTTAAAATGTCATCTATTTATCCTGAAGGCAGCTGTATGCAGACAAGAGAAGCGCGCTCGCTTTGGGTTTGGGTGGCTGAGGGCTGCCCGTCAGGGCTTTTGCATCCCGGCGGCTGTTCAGCTCGTCACCTCCCTCTCTGGTACCCTCGAGCACCCAGTACCAGCAAACCTCACCCAAATGCACCCCACATCCCCTCTCTGCTGGCTCTGCAGCCCCCCCACCCCAGTGAAGGAGCATCCTGCACCTTCAGCTGCTGTGTTAGGATTTCTTGTCATTAACAAAGTGGGCTGGCGAGAAGGACCCATCGAGCTTATTGCTCCAGGGCCGTGCAGCAGCCTGCTGGGTGCCCCCACGTTCTGGGCAGGAGCTGGAACATCAGTTGGTCAAGGAAATTTGGAAGGGGATCAAGATCAGGAACTGCTGGAGAGGTATTGGGATGCTGCTGGGCTCTTCTCTGCCTGAGATTATTCGTTCCTTTCTCCTGAGCCTTAGGGTGGGTGAAATCTCTGGTGGGGGGGATGTATGTCCATGGGACACCCCCCTCCAGTGCCCATGAAAGGCTGCTTTGTGTGAGCAACCCTGTACCCCAAAGCTGGGGGGCTTGGCACGGCAATTCCCCAGGCATCCCGCTGGGAGCCATAGCTCCCCGGACCCCTGATGGAGCAGGGTGTGTGTGACTTGGAGAGAAGATGGAAACCCCAACCCCATGGCAAACTGGGGGTTTCACAGGGGTCACCACGCTGAGTCAGGCTTGGTCCCCAAAACCCACATGGCTCCCGGGTCACAGGGGGCTCCTCCTTGGCCACCAGCCCCACGGCAGGTCTGTGCTTATCTTCACTCCGGGCAAGATGTGCAGTCCAGGCGTGGAAGCAGGAGGAAAAAAAAACGGCTTGTGGTGCTCGGGGGACTTTTTCATGCTACAGTGAGATGAAAGGGGGTTTCCCCATCGTGCTCGCCCTGCAGAGGGGTCTCCGGGAGCGTTTCTGAGGCGCTTGTGGCCACGTTGCTCCATTAATGCGAATTGACGTTTAGCGAAGGCTCAGCAGATGGTTTGCGAGCCCAAGCTGTCAGTCACCATAAAAACCCCGAGCAGCGCTCCTGTCCCCGGCCATATGCAACGCGTCCGCCGCGATTAACCTCTGCCAGCACTGCCGCCTCCCCGTGCCCGGCCACGGCGGGGGCTGCGAGGGATGGGGAAGGGATGCTGGGCTGGGGCATGGCAGGCTTTAGCTGCTCGTGGGTTGTTTGGGAGTATCATCTTTCCCCTTTTTAATTTGGTGTGGGATTAAATTAGATTAAATAATCTAATGGGAGCCAGCGCAGACCTGGCAGCTGGAGGGGGTGCGGTGTCACCACGCTGGTGGTGTCTCGGCAGCTCCCGTGCAGGACGGGGCGGAAAAAAATTCTTCAGCTTGAGAAATCCCCTGAGCCTGGCGTGCCCGACGTGTCTGGGGGGCTCACAGAGTCTCGAGGGATGGGCATTGAGCATCCACCTCGCTCCCCTTGCTCCTCTCCAAAGCGCTCGCTGCTTCCCTAGGCCATCTGGCAGGAGCAGGCAGATTTTAATGGTGGTGGTAATTAAGCAGGGGACAGCTTAACAAGGCGGCTGTGGAGGCTTTGCCACGTGAAATCGTCCCAGAGGGAATACTGCTCCTAAAATCAGCTCTGCTTTAGGTAGCGTCATGTGCAGTTCTGGCTTGCTGGGGTGATGTGCATCCCTCCTCCTTCTCCTCTTCCTCCTCCTCCTCCTCCATCTCCTGGCCCATAGTGGAGCCACAAAGAAAGAATATTGACCCTTTGATCCCTCAGCTTTTATACTGAGCGTGATGTGGATGGGATGGAACCCCCCAGTCGGCCAGGTTTGGGTCCCCTGTCCTGTCCACTCCTGGACAACCACCCAATGCACCTGACCCCAGTGCCAAAGCGCTTTGTGGGCACCACGGGCAAGAACCATGGTGCTTTCTGAAAGGCCAAGCTTTACGTGAAGCTGTGCCCTATTCCTGACCCATGTGCCTTTCAGCAGCTCCCCACCCCTCCCAGGCCCTGCTCGCTCCTCCTTCACTTGGTGTCCTCGCCTCTCCCTAATTATTCCAGTTGCCTTCCTAATAAGTTGCAGCATGCATATGTCAAGTGCAATGGATTGAAGGTAATGCACATCAGTCACCGGCTCCGTGCAAATAACCGGAGTAATCCTGCACCACCTAGATCCCTCACGACCAAAATGAGCTGACCTGCCGAAACCTGCTCAGCGCTGCGGAAATGCCACCTTGTGCTGAGAGTAATTGGGAGTGATGAGTTACGACTTTTTTTTGGTGGTTAATCAGGCACTCTCAATCTTTCTCCTCCAGGCTGGCTAGGTGTTAGGGTTTGAGAAAACCTGTAACAATTCGGCAGCCCAGGATGCCAACCATATCCTGGGCTGCATCAAAAGAAGCATGACCAGCAGGTCATGGGAGGGGATTCTCCCCCTCTACTCTGCACTTGTGAGACCCCACCTGGAGTCCTGTGTCCAGCTCTGGAGTCCTCAACAGAGAAAGGACATGGACCTGGTGGAACAGGTCCAGTGGAGGGCCACGAGGATGACCAGAGGGCTGGAGCACCTCTGCTATGAAGACAGACTGAGAGAGCTGGGGCTGTTCAGCCTGGAGAAGAGAAGGCTCTGGGGAGACCTTCTTGCAGCCTTCCAGGATCTGAAGGGAGCTCCAGGAGAGCTGGAGAGGGACTCTGTCAGGAAGTGGAATGATAGGACAAGGGGTAATGGTTTTAAATTGGAAGAGGGGCAATTTGGATTAGATATTAGGAAGAACTTCTTTGCTTTGAGGGTGGTTTTGGATTCCATTGCCCCCAGGCTGGCAAGACCCAGCTAGTGGTCCCTGGGGCCACCATCCCCTTTCCCTTGGGAACCTGTGCTGGGTGACTGACCTGCACATCCTCTGCCAGAACACATTAATGAACACCTCGTCAGCTGATTGCCAGATGGCTGATCCCACTGGCTTCTGATCCCCCCCCCCGTCTTCCTCCAGCAGCAGCGAGGGTGCTGAGCATCCCTGCACCAGTGCCACATCCCTGTGTTGGCAGCGACACATCTTCCCTGCAGCAAGTGCTCAGGTGGGAGCAGGAGCAGGGCACTAACGAGCACACAAACGAGGACACCGAGTAGGGACAGGTTACTCGTCACTACTGAGAGCCCAGAGCCAACAGGGAGCGTTGCAATGGGCACACAGGCAAGGAGGTGGCTGTTTGTTTTCAGATTATTGGGAAAGGCTACATTTGTCAAATAAATAATTTCATCATAACTATTTATTCGGCTCTGTTCTCTGCCCACCAGCATCTTCATTTGCTCTCAGTACAGACATCAGCTTGTACTTTGCAAAGTGAAGTGTTAGTGCTCGGCAAATATCCCCTGCCTCGATGTCTGTGATTGGGAAAGAGGAGCTGTTGCTTGAAGAAGAATTGGTTTAAAGTGTATTTTTCCAGCCTGCCCACCCAGGTGCTCCTGGTGGGGCAGACCGGAGGGCACGGGTTATTTTACCACATAACTCATCTCTTTTTGAAGCCGCTTTGCTCAGTTTTGAGGGCAGGAAGAGGACACAGAGGGAGAAGCCTCAGTGCAGAGCCATAGCATCCTTCCTGCCCGTAGTGTTTTCTGGGCTTTACCTACCTTTCCTTGCAGCGTTTGCAGGAGCATGTCGTACCCAGAGCATGTGTTTGTAAAGCAAATGGGCAGGCTATGTTGCTGCACATCCCTCTTTGGAGAAAAATCAGAAGTGGGGTGGGAATTGATGGGCTTAGCCCCAGTGAGTTCTTACCCCTGTCTCCTCTACCCTTCCCCCAGCCAGATACATCGGCTGCTACGTGGACAACACTCGCCGGCGAACGCTGCGCGGCGTGTCCTTCTTCGACTACAAGAAGATGACAGTCTTCCGTTGCCAGGACAACTGTGCCGAACGGTAGGGTGGGAGACAGGTACCGCGTCTTCATCAATTCCCACACACCACCAGCGTGTCTGTGCTGTCACAGTCCCCTGCCCCGGCTGCTCCCCTCCCCTTTCACCAGCCTGCCTTCTTTTCACCGGCCTGCCTTCTTTCTTTTTCTTTAGAATTCTGTAATTTTGATTTTTTTAAAATTTTTTATTATTTTTTTTTTAAATTCACAGGTGTTTTCTAGGACCTCAGTTTCCTCCCCGAGAAAAAAGTCAGGGAGGATGATGGGCTCCATCCTCCTACGGGGCAGGGGGGATGTAAGGGCTCCAATTCAGTGCTGGGGGAGCCTTGAGCACTTCCATCCACTCCCAGGGCTGGCCCCACCGAAATGCTGTCCCCCACCCAAGCACCCTCCCCAGACCTTCCCAGCTGTCAAAGCATATCTGTGAGCAGCTGGGGAGACTCATGGATTGCTTGCTGTAGAAGTTTTTTCCTTTCCCCAGTGTCACACGAAGGATGTCCCCCAAATGTGGTCAGGCAGGCAGTTTGCTGCCCCCAAACTCCCCTGGAGCTGAACCCCATCAGTGCAGCATCCCATGGCACCTGGGGGTGAAGCTGCAAAGGACCATCTCTGGTCGCTGGGGGTCCCCACCGTAGGGCTCATCACCCTCAGCAGAATGCTTAGCACAACAGAGAACCAAGCCGACTGCTGCTGTCCTCAGTGGTGCTGACGTGGGGCTGACCCACAGCAGAGCCCCCTTGCAGTGCCAGTAGCCCCACAGCAGGACTTGCCGGTGTGGCACTACCCCTCTCCAGTGGCTTTCCAGCTCTGCTGGCACTCAGCAAGTGCCTGCCTGTGCTGCAGTCCTCTCCCTTTCAAATCCAACCTGTATTGAGCAGCACAGCACTTGTGCTTTGACTGAGCGAAGTCCCTGTCGCTTATTCCTGCTTCACCAACACCCCTTACATCCTCCCTGACTCTAAGGAATGTCGCTGTCTCCTGCTTTGTGATGGAACAGAATAGAATAGAATAGAATTAGAATAGAATAGAATAGAATAGAATAGAATAGAATAGAATAGAATAGAATAGAATAGAATAGAATAGAATATCTTCAGTTGAAAAATATGAGGGACTCTTTGTCGGGAAGTGGAGTGACAGGACAAGGGGTAACGGTTTTATATTGGAAGAAGGGAGATTTAGATTAGATATTAGGAAGAAATTTTTTCCTGTGAGGGTCATGAGACACTGGCCCAGGTTGCCCAGGGAAGCTGTGGCTGCCCCATCCCTGGAGGGGTTCAAGGCCAGGCTGGATGGGGCTTGGAGCAACCTGGTGTGGTGGGAAGTGTCCCTGCCCAGGGCAGGGGGGTTGGAACTGGATGATCTTTAAGGTCTTTTCCAACTCTAACCATTCAGTGATTCTATGGAAGGGACTAGATGATGATCATCTAGTCCAACAGTGCATCCTTGGGATGCAGCGCTGGGTCCAGCACTGGGTGTGAGCTGGCAGCAGCGGGGATGCTCCTGCAAAACCCCACAGAGCTGGCAGGATGCCCAGGGATGTGCTGAACTCCCCCTTCTGTCTCCATCTCCCCAGGGGCTACCTCTACGCAGGGCTGGAGTTCGGGGCTGAATGTTACTGTGGGCACAAGATCCAGGCGTCCAATGCCAGTGAGTTGGAGTGCAACATGGTGTGCAAGGGCGAGAGGAGCAACATCTGCGGCGGGGTCAACCGCCTCTCCATCTACCGCTTGGAGCTGGCCCAGGAGTCCGCCCGGCGATGTAAGTTGGCAGCATCGATGGGGGTCCTGTCTCGGCCCCAAAATGGGGAAACCCCTCATGGTACTGGTGAGGATGAGCCGCAGTGTCCATGTGCTGCATAAGCTGGGTCATGGCTTGAGAGAGTTGGTTTGAAAGTGGTTCATGTCTGTGGCTGGGGTAGTTTTGCTCCTGTGAACCATGAAGATCCCCCAGCAGGCTCCCCAGTACCACTTCCATACATCTTGTAAACATCTCCAGGGATGGTGACTCCACCACTTCCCTGAACAGCCTGTCCTAGAGAATCCTTTTGGTGAAGGAATTTTTCCTAATATCCATCCTAAGCCTCTCCTGGCACAACTGGAGGCCGTTTCCTCTTGTCCTATCACTTATTACTTAGGAGAAGAGATTGACTCAACCCTCACTGCAACCTCCTTCCAAGGAGGTCTTTCCCCAGTGTCCTTTTCTTGAGGCTGAACAACCCCAGCTCCTTCAGCTGCTCCTCTCTAGACTTGGGCTCCAGATCCCTCACCAGCTCCGTTGCCCTTCTCTGGACATGCTTCAGAACCTCGATGTCTTTCTTGTAGTGAGAGTCCCAACACTGGACACAGTATTTGAGTATTTTGGGGGACTTTGGATGAAGACTTCTTTCTTGGTGGCCCAACAGGGTTGTTGTCATGTTCAGTTCATGTATGAATTCCAGAAAAAGCCAAGGAGCTTCTGCTCCCTGTCAGAAGCACTCATTTGGCTCCCAATTAGGCAGCACTATAATTATCCATACTTGTTGTTTTTCTTTCCTTGTCCTCAAGCAATGGAAGAGGGTTCCAATCACCAGGCACCCAGTGGAGCAGCAGCCCCAGAGAGGGGCTAAGGGTGCCCAGGTACCTGCAGGAGTGGGTGAGAACCCAGGATGGGACCTCTTGGGCCACTGATGCCAGGGAGGGGGAGCAGGCCAGCTCCAGCCTTGCTCTCCTCACTGGCTCCATCCCTCCGGCACACTGGGATCACTGAGCTGATAAAAATAGGGAGGGGAAAAAAAAAAACCAACTGCTTTTGCTGCCGGGGGCTTTTGCTCTCATTTTGCCCCGTAAGCAGCCAGGTGAGCTCGTTAGCAAACGTGGCTTCACAGCCAGAGGGTGATGAGAGGTGGAGAACAGTGGCCGCTGTGCTGGAGAGGAGCAGTGGGGGACGGGGACAGGGACAACAGGGCACGCCGAGGCTCCTGCTGCCAAGCCTGGGATGTGCAGGGTGTCAGCAGCATCATTTTTGGGGTGCAGCACCCACTCCTCATGCCTGGGCCAGCATCACTCTGACCACCACTGTGGTCTCTCTCCCTCGCAGACGGCAGCGCGATATTTCGGGGATGCTTCCGCCGGCCGGACAACATCTCCATCGCCTTGCCCATCAGCCAGATCATGCTGAACATGTCGGTGGACAAGTGTGTGGACTTCTGCACAGAGAAGGTATGGGGGTGGGGGGCAGCAATAGGGTGCAGGTCGAAAGCTTAACCATCTAAATTGTCATCATCACTGGGTACATTTCACACCTGATTTAGTGTCATAATTGTGTATTCAGACTGCAAAGGAACAAGTTGGTTGTGGCTCTGCCATGGGGAGGGACTGGATGGCAGCTTCTCTGCTCCCCACCACTTTGCCTGCCCCCCAACAGGCAGCAGCCACCCCGGGGGGTTTGGGCAGGAGTGTCGTGGGCTCCCACCCTGTTTCAGGGATGCTGCAGTGCGATTTTCTCCTGGGGTGCAATGTCTACAAGAAGGCAAGGCAAAGGCTGGCAGTGGGCACTGCTGGAGTTTTTATTAATTAAAATTAGGTAAATTATCAGGTGGAGGAAGAGTAAGAAGACCTGCAGGTGGGGACAGTCATGTCCTCCTTTTGTGGCCTCCCTGACAGAAGGTGGTGGGGAATAAACCATCACACCAGTTAAATACAAGCTGCTGCTCTGTCACTGCCTCCACTTGCCTGTCACTGCCTGGAGGGGTTGGGGCCGGGAGGTGTAAATAACCGGAGTCCCTCGATTGAGCCGACACTGTCACAGCCCGGTGGTAAATCACCTGTCAGACACCAAATAGATCTCCTGGAAACACCAGCGAGGTTTTCATTAACTTCGGTGCAGGTAGCAAGCTCAGAGATGGCTCTGCCAGGGGTCGGGATTTCTATCTGCACTGGCAGGCATCTCTGCCATGCCATGGGAAAGTTGGGGCTTGGGTGGTTTTGGGGGTGTGCAAACGAGCTGCTTGTGCTGGAAGGATGCAGCAACCAGTTGGAACAGTGCTGCAACCAGTTGGAAGGATGCAGCAACCGGCTGGAAGGGTGCTCCAACCAGCGCCTCAAAGGATGCTGCAGCCAGCTCAAAGGACGCTGCAAACTGCTCTGTGCTGCTCAGGGCAGCGAGGATGGGTGTGGGGGCGCAGAGGAGGTGTCTGCTGCAGGGTCCAGAGCTGGTGCCACCGGCTGCCCTCCCTCTACCCGTCCCTGCAGGAGTACCCGCTGTCAGCCCTGGCCGGGACCACTTGCCGCTGTGGCTTCCCCACCACACTCTTCACCCTGCATGAGCGTGAGGATGAGCAGCTCTGTGCCCAGAAATGTGCCGGCGAGGAGTTTGAGAGCTGTGGCACTGCTGAATACCTCCTCGTCTACCAGACCCAAGTACAAGGTGAGGGGCACCGGGCTCATCCTGCCTGCTGCTGGGCAGGGGAATGCTCTGGCATGAATTCCAGCGCTGGTTTTCCATCCCCTTCCCGGGGATGCTGGCAGAAATTGAACGTGAGCTTGCAGCCTCTATTTGGCTTTCATTAAAAATTACCATTTATTTTAATTTCCTGGGAAATCAATCCTCCCCTGAACAAACAGCTTTAATTACTGCCTGACTCAGCTGCAGGGGAGAGCGGTTTGCCATCTGCCTCCAGCAGGATCTCTCCTTGTCGGTGCTTGTCCCTTCCTTGTCACTGGCAGGTCCTGGTAAGCTGGAGCTTTGCCAGCCAGAGGGGACAGGGTCCAGGGGGAAAAAATGGGGGGATAAAAGCCGAGACCAGCAAGAAAGTCCCAAGGAGGCTGCACAGAGAAGGCTCCTGTGCCCCACCACATCCCAGCAGTGGGACCAGTGGGGACAGGGAAACACAGGGCGAGGGGAAACCTGTTACTGGGAGAGGAAAGGGCTGAATGGAGCAAGGGAGGACTTGAATTCAGGAGTTTTGCTTCAGAGTGGCTTGGTCTCAAGATGAATTTGAGGCCGTGCTGGAAAACTTGCACATTAATTGATATAAAAAGCAGGAATGTTGTTTGGCAAATGCAGCCGTGTTACTCTGTCTCCTAATCATGCAGGCAGCAAGCAGCCAGTAATGGTAGAGCAACTCTGGCTCTCTTCCTAGGACTTTTTTTTGGGTGTTTAGGACTCTTTGGAGTGTTCAGGACACTTTGGGGTGTCCCTGTGTGGGTGCTTCTCCCTATAGCAGCTACCCCCTCGCACCCTGCCCATGCATCTTCCCGGGAGGCGGCAGCAAGAAGTAAGAAAGAGGGGTATCTCTGTAGGGAAAGGACTTTCCAGTGCCACAGCCCTGATGTTCCTTGTCTGGTTTTCGCTGCAGACACCCGCTGCATGGACAGGAGGTTTCTCCCCACCCGTGCCAAGCAGCTGGTGGCCCTAGCCAGCTTCCCTGGTGCTGGCAACACCTGGGCACGCCACCTGATCGAGCTGGCCACCGGCTTCTACACTGGCAGCTACTACTTCGACGGGTCTCTCTACAACAAAGGTGAGAGGGAGGGTTTCATTGCTGGGGGTGTATTGGTCCCACCTGAGCCAGGAGAAGGTCCTGGTGTCATCCTTTGGGTCCGCAGGAAGGAGAAGGCACCACTGGTGATGCTCCATGGGATGGCGTGTGCTGGTTCAAAGAGTATCAGAGGGACCCAACATCACATGTGTCCTGCCCATAACCTCCCTGTGCTGCCCACGAACCTTGGCCAGGATTAATCTGGGGCAGAACTGGGGTTTCTCCATTACATCCGTGATTTTTAAGTCACTGTGAGGGTTGGAGCTTTTTAGAGGAGGAACCAGAGCAGCTCTGACCCTGGCAAACAAGGCAAATCCTGCATGTTTTGCCCCAAGAAAAGGCTGATGGGGTTTTGTGACCAGATTTCCCCAGGGGCTGGTGTTTGTGGGCTTGGCACTCTCATTCTGGGTGGCGTAAAATGAGAAGCAAATGAAAGTCACAGCTGCATGGTGAGAAGGACTGATGTAGCCTTCCAGCTTCAGGATTTAGGAATGGAGTATTCTGGAGGACAAATGTCCCCACGTGTTTCCTGAGTAGCTGCTGATAAAAATAGCGATGTGTCAGGGCACCTGGGGAACACCAACACCCAAACGAATGAATATTCGCCATATGAAAAAGTGTCGATGAGCTCATGGGGGGGATGGAGGAGGGAGCTGATCTCATTTGCCTGTTCTCCTTGCCTGAAGGATTTGGTGAAGATCCATCTTCCCGTCATGGGCAATTCAGATATTTGTGCAGTAAATATTTAATGGGGGAGGGCTACTGTTGCTCCCTCATCTTGTGTCCTCTGGGACAAAGCAGCGGCGCTGTGCCCACTGTATTGGTGCCAGGGCTGATGATAGCACACAGGCTTTGGGGACCCTGAATTAAGCAGCAAGTATCAAGCCAAATAAAAGCTTGAGCCAGGCATGAAGGTTTTTCAGAAAGAAGCCAGCTCCTCCTAGTAACGCCATCGTATTGCAAGGAGGAGGTAAAAGACCGGTTTCCCTATTTTAATAGCCGTTTACCATAGTTTTATTCTTAGACCTTGAAGGTTCCTCCTGCTTTTCCTTCCCCTTCTGTGTCTCTCAGAGGAAATCTTCCTCCTCTCCTTGGTCGTGGTGGAGCTGGGATCTGTACGTGGAGTACCCACGTAGCTGGTGGGTCTGCACCCTGGGTACGCCCTAAAAACCCACTTGCCTGACACTACAGGCACTTTTGGTTTTTTTTAGATTTGCCAAATCCAGCCTTTCAGAGATGGAGATGCTCTGCCCTGAGTGAGGGATCCTGGATGGTATCAGCCCCCGGGGGGCTTGTGTAGTCCACAGAGGGGACTATCGCTGGGTGAAAGCCTTGGTGAGGTTCTGCTCATCCGACCGAGTGTGGGTTTCGTGTTTATTCCGGGCTGAGCGTGTCGGAGGGCCCAGAGGTATCCAGGCAACTGGCAGATTAGCCATCACATCCCCGCGTTGCATGGCAGGGCTGCCGAAAGCAAATTACACATCTATAATTGATGTAATACAGCTACTTACAGCTTATCTCCCCCCTCAGCTCAGTTCCGACACGCTGTTCCCGACGAGTTTGGGTTGTGCTTTGCAGGGGTCAGGGGTGCAAAAGGGGCTGGAAGCGATGCCAGGCTCAGCCCCGATGCTCCATGCAGGGGGACATGGGGGATGGCGGTCCCCTCTCTGGACCCAGCATGGCATCACTGCACCCCTGTGAACATAGGGGTTTTTACCTTTCTTAATTTATTGGAAGGGTTTAAACGCTGTGGCCAGGGAGATTATAGCTATAAAAATATGTTCTTGACCCCACCAATGCAAGCATAAGGTGCATTAATGCAGGGGGCAGCTATTTAATGCCAGTGTGCTTTGCCCTGGGGACAAGCTGCCCGTGCGGTGCCAGGCAGTTGGTTGCGGACCATCCCGCCGAGAAGAGCACGGTCTGGGGGGTGTCAGCCCTGCTCGGTCCCTGTGTCCTCTACCCACCCTCTCGTAAGGGAATTTGACGTCATGGCTTGACTCATAACTCAGGCAAATAAATTATTTCCATTCGGGAGAAGGACGCAAATCCTACTTCAAGCCCCGGCTGCTTTTATCCAACTGTAATTTTGCCACCTGATATCACCCCTTTGCCCACCTCGCTTTTATTATTTTTATTACCATCAGCACCGACCGCTTCTCAGGCACCCACTTGCTCTCTCCTGGCAGGGTTCAAGGGTGAGAGGGACCACTGGCGGAGTGGGAGGACGATTTGCATCAAAACCCACGAGAGCGGCCAGAAGGAGATCGAATCCTTCGATTCGGCCATCCTGCTCATCCGAAACCCCTACAAAGCGCTGATGGCGGAGTTCAACCGCAAATACGGGGGGCACATCGGCTTTGCGGCTCATGCCCACTGGAAGGGCAAAGGTATGGTAGGCTCAGCTGCCCCTGCCCTGCTCCCACGGGACCTGGGTGGGTGGGATCCAGTCTGGCCTCTGAAGTTAGAAAGCTGTGGTAGAAGTCCAGGAGGGCCCAAGTCTGGTTCCCATGGGGCAAGTCCAAGCTGTTCCACTCCTTTGTTGTCCTCATGTTCATCTCCTGGCATGACCTACAAAGTCTCCTAGCATGGCTTGAGGGCTCCAGTAGGATCCATCCATCCATCCATCCATCCATCCATCCATCCATCCATCCATCCATCCATCCATCCATCCAGTAGGATGGAACAGGATGGAGAAGCAGATATGCTCGGCTGCTTGGTTCTACGTTGGGCAGTGGCAGAGAGGTGGCAGTGCCCGGAGACACAAGTCCAACAGCAGCTTGGTGCCAGCAGGGAGGGAATGAGTGGGCAAGAGCCCAAGGATCCAAACTTTGCCAGTTCTTTGGAGCAGCTCTTCCAGGTCAAGGGCAGCCGGCCTGAACATTTGGCTGGGCAGGTGAAGAGCAAGGAGAGCTTAAAAAGTACAACAGGATCCATCAGACATCTCTGCCCATCACCTTGTGGGTGCATGTGTCGGTGTGAGGCTGCAGCATCTCCATGCTGCCACCAGAGCTGGATCCGAGCAGGACCACTCAGGGCGAGTGTCAGAAGGGGGTGGGCAGCCCCGCTCCCTGGCAGAGCCAGCCCTGGCATGGGCAGAGCCGTGGGATGGAAACAAACCCCAGAACTCACTCTTAGGTTGCCCAGAGAAGCTGTGGCTGCCCCATTGCTGAAGATCTTCAAGGCCAGGCTGGATGGAGCTTTGAGCACCTGGTCAACCCCCCAGGGGTGTTGGACTAGATGGTCTTTAAGGTCCCTTCCAACCCAAACCGTTCTATGATTCTACCTGCAACAGGTCCTGCCCAGCAATGCTGGGTCACTCACCTGCCTCCATCCTCCTCCTGGCCGTCTGAGCCGCTGGATCTGATTGTCCAGTGAAGTCTCAGAGTTTCTAATTAGCAGGAGGAAGGAGATTTCCTCCAAGCCCCCCACTACCTGTCCTTTCCCAGGGCAGAGGCGCAGGAGAGCAGACCCAGGCGATGCACAGGGCAGTGCCTGCACAGTCCCCTGGCTCAGGGAAGCCCCCTGTCCCTGTGCCATCCTCACCCCCTCGCTGGCAGCAGGAATGGTGGCAGCCACCAGCCTGTCCCGATGGACAAGGCGGTGACAGGGTGTTATTTCTCTGCACCCAGCTGCTCCGGAGACACTACCTTTTCTCATGCACAGGCGTATTGTGGAGGCTTGTTAATTATAGCAATTTACAAATTGCTGTTGTGGAATTGACTTCATTGGAAAGAGTTAAAATATTTAGCTTGATTGAACATCTGCTACCCTTAATTCAGAGTTTATTTAAGGGGAGCTTTTGCTGTTGTGGCTGTTATGTGCCTGGATTTCGTTATTGCCATGTGTTTGCAGCGTGGGAGATGGCCCAACCCTGCTCTCTCCATCACCCCATCCTGTAAAACCAAGGAAGTTAAGTGTCCCACTGCTTTCTTGGTGGCTTTTCTCCCTGGGCAGGTCCCTGGGCTGGCATTGCCCCCGTTGTGGTGCAGTACCAGCCTCTTGCTAGATTTTTATCCCTGTCTGCTGCACACCAAAGTACAACTGCACATTGTACATACAGGTGGGAGGTGGGGGGGAGGCAGGACAATCCCCTCACTGGAGCTGCAGCATCTCAGGAACCCTCCTGAGCTTTCCTGGTCCAACCCCCCCCCTACGCCTGTCCCACACCTTGTGCACATGAGGGAAGGGGGGACCAGGCAGAGGGGACCCTTCTCTCCACCCCAGCCAATTTGGACTCACATCAAAATACATCACCAAATTCTTTCCAAAGGATGTACAGATGTAATTAGCTGATGGGTTAATTGTCAGGTTAATCAACCATTGTAAGAACTTGCCTGGGAAGATGGAGGATTAAAGTCCATCGCTTGAGGACTTTAATCAGGCTGGGAGGGGTTGCTGAGAACCGTGGTTGGGCACCAAGGAGGGGTTGGGCACCCCCATTTTGCTGATTCCATGTTGGGGCTCAGCCCATGGAGGACCCTGGCCATGGAGCCCAGGGATCCCTGTGGGACCTTCAGCACCCACCCTGCCCTCCCACCAGCGCGGGAGGCAACGCTCAACAAGGACAGTTCGTTTGTGCCAGGTTTGCAGTTAGCACTGGGGTGAGTGGTTAAATAAATCATGCAGAGAACAATAAAAAAAATGATTAAAGGTGAGTAATTAAGATGGGGCACAGGGCTCCCATCCCCAGCCGTCCCTGAAGAAAGCCCCTTGCTCCCTGCAGCCTGGCTCTTCAAACCATTTCCTTCTCCCAGCAACTAATTTTGGGGCAATTTGGGGAAAAAGCCCTGCCCTCTCATGGCCTTGCCCACAGCTGCTGGTACAGGGGGGGGGGATTTTCCTTCCCCNNCCCCCCCCCCCCCCCCCCGAATTCTCAGCCCTGTGGCTGTGGGCACCACGAAACCCCCGTTTGGTTCCGTGACATTAATTTTATGACATCCCTGGAGCGGTTCCAAAGCAAAGTTTTATGTGATATGATTACACAAGGTGAATTGTCCTGTATCTGTTTAATGAAACAGATACTGTGTTTAATGATTCTTCGGGGAATTAAATACAGTTAAGCTATTAATCAGGCATCGGCTTCTGGGGGAGGACAGGAGGAAGAGGCAGAGATACCCAGGGCTTTTATGCATCATAAGACAGATGTATACAGCACTGCCAGGAGAGTTGTGGCTTATTATTGATGTTTCATTATCCCTTTTATCACCTGATTTATACAGGAGGATCAATTAGTGAGAAGGATAATTGAAAGATTTCAGCAGGAGGCGCAGGTGGTGGCCCCGGGATGGGGGATGCAGGGGACAGGGGGGACACCCGCTAACGGTGTCTTCTGCTCCTTCCAGAGTGGCCAGAGTTTGTGGCCAACTATGCGCCCTGGTGGGCGACCCACACCCTGGACTGGCTGCGCTACGGCAAGAAGGTGCTGGTGGTGCACTTCGAGGACCTGAAGCAGGACCTCTTTGTCCAGCTGCAGCGGATGGTGGGGCTGTTGGGCATCGCTGCCTGCGAGGACCGGCTGCTCTGTGTGGAGGGACAGAAGGACGGCAACTTTAAACGATCGGGCTTGAGAAAACTGGAGTACGACCCTTACACCCCTGAGATGAGGAAGATGATCAGCGGCTACATCAAAACAGTGGACACAGCTCTGAAACTCCGAAATCTGTCAGGGGTCCCGGATGACTACTACCCGAGATGATGGTGATGACGGCAGGGGGGACTTGACCCTGCGTGGCAAGGAAAGGCTTGGTCTCCCCGGCCTCTGCCTACTTCCACCCAGTGGGTGGCTTTTCTTGTAATTCTCCATCTTGCTGCTATTAGCTGTTAATCAACTCCCTGCATGAGCAACAAAAGGTCCCCAGCCATCGCTGAGCTTGCTTGGCCGGTGCCCATGTGGACCCGGGCATCACTGCCAAGGAGATGTGGGTGCCTTCCCCACTGCAGGGTTCCTGCTCCATCCCGCTCCTCTTTTGGCTACCACAGCCCTCCGTGGCAAACCCAGTGAGCTGTATGTGCCTGTCCCTTTGGGCTGGTGGGGATGCTGTGTTGCTCGTGCCATGCCTGATGCACCCCCCTAGTGCCAGCAACACTGCCACGGTGCCACAGGAGCTGAGCTCCCCTGGGGTGGGTATCCACAAAGTCCCCTTGCCCCTTGGCCAACCCTGGAAGGTCCCTGTATGGAGCCCATTGGCCTTTCCAAGGGAGGAGACACTGGTGGAGGTTGGCACCGTGTGGGTGATGCTCCCATGGATCCCAGTGGAAGCTATAGAAATCAGGAAGGCTGTGCTAGGGAGAGCGATGCCTCCAAATGAGGTGGCTGTTCCCCCTCCATGCACCACCCTTTGGCTCCGTGGGGACACTCCCTGGGCCTGGAGACTGAGGGTGTCCCTATAGCAAGGCTGGTGTCCCCAACCACAGCATGGGCAATGTTGCTGCTCCAGCCCCAGTGACTTGGAGGGGCCTGTGAGCCCCCACAAGGATGGCTGTGGGTGGAAGCCACCCCCATGTGTGTGGATGATGCTCAAGAGGGGGACAATGGCCCTGGACAGAGGAGCTTACGGGACCCACAGGCTCATCTACGCCTCCTTTCCAAAGCTCATGAACCAGAGCAGCCCCCCCCAGAAGCAGTTTTGGTGTCCATGAGTGGGGTCCATGCTGCTAGCCCAGCCCCATCAAACCCATAGACAAGAGGGAGCAAATCCTGGGGCTGAGCTTTTAGGTGGCCATTCCCCCCTCCCAGGATGAATCCAGTCCTGCAGTGGGTTCCCCGCTGCCCACACCCTCGCCCGCTGCCCGCACCCTCGCCCGCTGCCTACCGACGAGCAAGCGAAACCAAAGGATCTCCGTGCGTGTCAGGAAGGTGCCCTTCGCCAGGCTGGCTTTGTGCAGAGCTGCATGCGGTCCCCAGCCGTCCCCTTCCCCGTGCCCCTCTCCCAGCCCGTCCCTGTCCTGGCTTTGCTGCAGACGAGCTCCCCCCCAGCCCCCCTTTCCAACCTGCGCGTCCCCTTTGGATGTAGGTGCAGAAGCCATACACTGTACGCAGCCTTTTTTTAGAGTTAGGTATTTAACGATTGGCTTTTAACTCTCGATCGTGATAGAACCACATGCACAGGTCAGAACCTAGAGACGCAGCTCGATCTGTGTTCAAAGAGAGAAGAAAAACTCCACAACGAAAAAAAGGAGAATTTAAATAAAATATATTTTTCTAACGTGCGTGCAGAGCGGATATGGGCAGTGACGCTAGGGCTGGGGGGGGGGGGGGCCCCTGT
>VZRU01019644.1:110135-144397 GCA_013398155.1 Pedionomus torquatus | reverse complement strand
GAGGACTCTGTCTGTTCATCTGCCTTTGACTCTGATTCATGCATTTCTGAATCCAGATCTGGAATCCACTTCCAATCCATCACTGAGTCCAGCCTGGGACTTTGCCAGTGCCTGCCCGTGACATGACTGTCATCCTGGTTTAGTATGTATTATGGATATTTCATTATTTTCTTTATACTATTTTATAAATATTTTAATTTGTTTAGTTTCCTTTTTTTAAATTCAGAAATCTCTTTTCTCTCTCTCTCATCCTTCTCCTTCTGAAGGGAGACACTCTCCCTAGTCTGAAGGGAAGTAAAAGACAGCATCTGATGTTCATTTCAGTGGCTAGCCCAGCTTAAATCACAACACTGGTGTCTAGAGCCACACCAGGGCCAGCCCTACAAAATCATAGAAAAATGGGTGAAGTATAGTTCAATAGACCTTACACTACCTAAAATATCAGCCTCTTACAGTAAGATAGGTATTAAAACCTTTCAGTAGAACACACACATTATTCCAGACAGAGAGGACAATATACACCTGCATTCTTGGTTCTGTATCTTGCATCCCATTCTGGGACCGCCTCTGCTTTGGTTCTACCCGTAAGGCTCTAAAACTTACTCTTGATTTGCTCTAAAGACTGCCTATTCCATATTGGAAAGTAATGGGGTTTATTTCATGTAAGAATCATCTCACCTCTGTCACTCCAGTTGTTCTGTACATGTGTATATTAAGACATTGCCTGAACCTATATTCAGTATGCATTGGCAGCTCTGTAGGCAAGTAGACAAGAATTTGCCTCCATTTATGTTATAATAATATCGATTCTCTGTTTTCATCCTCAGTCATCTTATTTCATTTCACAAGTAATCTGCTCTGTTAAAGAAGGAGTTATAAACTAGGCTCAGCCTCACTCAGTAGCTGAGCTGGCTGTTCAAGGAGGTCTTCTCATTTTTGGTTGAATCTGGCAATATGCAATAAAATGGTTGAATTTTTCTTTAACTAAAATCCCTACCTAAGTGCAATGAAGTGTCACTTCCTGAAGGCAACATAAGACACTGCTTTCAGCTGATTAATTGACCTGCTGTAAGTGATTGTGATTTTGGTTTGTGGTGATGGCATTCTGAGCATTTATCTGTCCAGTGTGGTATAAAACTATCAGCCTTCTGTACACTGTGGCTGCCATCCTTTATTTATGGGAAAAAAAAAATAAAGTACATTTTTTCAGTCCCTCTGGTACACACACTTACATGTTCATTACATTCAACACACACAGACTGACATGGTCAACGTATCAGGTAGTAACAATTAAGACTGAAAAAAAAAATAGACTGAAGGTTGGATGCTATAGTGACATTACAATATTGTATAAAATAGTTTCTGGACATCTATGGGGTTTTATATGAGTAAGGGATGTAAATTTCCCAGAAGAATGAGTCTGTGACTGGTGACAGAATCAGACCATTATTTCCATATTTTAAAGAAGGCTTTAATTTAAAATGTTGCTAAAGTTTCTTGTTTTTAAGGAAATTGGCTGTGACAAAAAAGAAGAATTAAGTAATTTCATAGTGCTCTATGGGATATAGACTAGAAATCTAAGACATTTTAGGAGTTTTCTGGGAGATTCAGGAATTTTATAACTCAAGTATAAAATTTGCACCCATCCCTGTGAGTGTTCAAGGCCAGGCTGGATGGGGCTTTGAGCAGCCTGATCTAGTGGGAAGTGTCCCTGCCCATGGCAGGGGAGTTGGAACTCGATGATCTTTGAGGTCCCTTCCAACCCAAACTGTTCTGTGATTCTGTAGAAGTGACTTTATCAGCTCATAGACTTTGCAATAAAATCTCCTTAGGCGCACTGCTAAGAATGGAGCCAATTGGAAAAAAAAAAAAGAAAAAGTCTTCAGCTTTTCAACATGGGATGTGGATTTGTGTTACGCTTTAACCATGGTAACTGAAGACTGCGTTGTGTTAAATTGTGGAGATCATGCAATCACAGATTTTACCATCTGATCAAAAAGTAATACATCAGAGAAATTCTCTGTAATCAGCTCTCTGATCTGACATATATGCTTCAGTAACACTATTGCTTGATCTAACTTGAGAAAGGAATGAGCAGGGCTGCCTTTTTTAGGCTCAACTTGCTGTTAAAAATAACGTGAATCCACACCTGCAAACTTAAACTGCTGCAAGGACCAAAGTGCACACTGGCCAACACCTCTAGTTTTTATCATTCTTGTCTCCCACAAGTCAAGCATTTTCAGTATACCTCTGTTCCTGAATGTTTTTTGTGGTGTTGCATTTGCAAGGAGGACAGATTACTTGCAGGATGACTATGTCAGTCACTTTGTATAGTGCACTGTAAGAGTATGGAAGTGCCAGTATCTAACCCAATTAATTTTAATTTTTATCCAGTGGGCAAACCCCCCCATATTCTGTGGGTTTGAGGGGTTTTTTTGTTGTTGTGATTATATAAAGAGCTGTTCCCCCATCTGTTCCACTCGCAGATTATCAACCAGATTTTCTTTTGTACAGGAAACAACCTCAGTGTTTTGGGAGCATACCTTGTGCTTGCAAACCTTCAGACCACAAATGGAGATGCTTTTTCGTTTGTTTTGAGCAAGGTTTCTACCATGCTCAAGAAAATGCAAAACCAGCGAGTGGTAAGAGAGCCATCCAGTGGACTATTGTGGAACACACAGCCAAAACAAATCAAAATTAAGTAATTTCAGAGTTTTTTTCTGCCTTTTTGTTGCAAGATGTTGGGTGTTGTCCTTTTGTCCAAAACCTGCTTGTATTACTATATGCCAAACTCCTTTCCTTCTTGTGTTCACTATAAAGAACTAATTTTGTCCAAAATGTGAAAGTTTTTGAATACGAGCAGGATGTGGAGCTGCGTTTTCTGGAATACTCATTCAATTAAACTGAACAACAAGCTCCANCAGTTTATGTAATGGAAAGAGAAATGTACCATATAAAAATTAATGATATTGGAAGATTCATTCCTTTGATTTCTATTCTGAAATACAGTTTAATCCTGATGTTTTTAGTTTTAAGTGGATATATTTTAACCAAATTAAAGGCTCTCCAAAGTCTTATTAGAAGTTTATTCAGATTCTTTTCAAAGATTCTTATAGATAATCTACAGATTATTTGTTCACTTACCAGAGTAAACTGAAAAGCAGTGGAAAATATGACGTTTATTGCTCATAGCAGGACAAGATCTACAATCCAGAAAATTTTAGATTATAGCTCAAGGAGTAAGGAGGAATTGCCTGTCTTTCCTAAACTTGGAAAAAAAAGTTAATTGTTAAGACTTATCCTTATTCCCAATAGCCTGGCATGTAGCAGATTTTTCCTGTCATTGTTACTGATCAAAGCTTGATCAGGGATTGATTCTCAGTAAAAAAACTATGACTGTTTCTTGGCAAAGAATGGTTTAAATAGTTTTAATGTTAGATATAATCACGAAGTCAGTAACACATGCAACTGAGCAACTGTCATTGGAAAATAAACCTTCAGCACAATACCAGAGATGGCTTTTGATTTTTTATTCCTTTCTCTAAAATATATATGTTCTTCTGAAGCACGTTTCTCTTCTGATCACCATTAAAAACTGACAGTATAATCCAGAATCTTTTGCTGAAGCTCACCTGACATAACAGGAATTGTCTATGCAGTAAGCCTGTCCTTTTTTATCTGAGGCAACTTCAAGTACTTTGTCTGCTTTTATTTACTGAAAGGTGAGGAAAATGAATTTTAGATATTCTAGGAGTAGGCTAGGTAAGTAAGTGAAAAAACTCTGAATTTTACCAGGTTATAATATCAAATAATTGATGTGACTCCACAATGAAAAAATTCGTATCAAGATCATGTTCATAAAATTTAATTTTCTTATATTATGAATACAGTAAGAAACCTTTCTATCAAAAAGACAGTGATATAACAAATAGTATTACTTTACTGTATTTTTATATAAAAATTTGAGAGCTTGAAGGATGTTTTAATCACACTTTTAAACTTGTTTATTGATTTTGCTACAGAATCTGGAAGCCCACGTGTTTCTTATGGGTTTAAAACAAATGCACATACAAAGTTGAGAACTACATATGCAGTAGTTCAGGGTATCCTTTCTTAATACCATAGAATATGAACTATAGCTCTAGTTGACATAGCACTGCAAAGCCTTATGTCAGCTTGGTCAGCAGTTTCTTCCTGTGAATTTTGTCATATATGCCAAAGCAAATTTGCCTGTTATGCTTCATCTTGGCTGTCTAGACTTTACTTTCTGTGTTGGCTGACCTCTGTGCTTGGAATTGTGTTCGGTTGTTGTGGTCATTATTTTCTGCTGTTCAGTTGATTCTTGGACTACTTTGGGAATACCACTTTAGTTTATGAAAGTGAGCATGCTGCTGATGCATTCAAAACAATTATGTTTCAGAGAGGAAGAAAGACTGGATTGGATGATTCTTCTCATGTTTATGCTAATATTAATAATATGGTTTCACTGAGAACTTAAAGCACTTTTATGGCCTCATAGGTTAGGTGTGGTTGGCTGGTATCAGAGAACTGAGCAGGTGGTGTTCTTAAATGGAGTTTTGTCCCTATTCTTCACATTACCACCAGATGAATTCCATGTACAGCTCAGGTGGTTTCCTGGTATTCTACAAGTCCAAACTGTAAACTGCCATCCTGTAAGAAAACCACACTATGTAGGCTGATCCCTTTGGTCAGAAAAAACAATACCTTCAGAACAGTTGTTGTAACACGTATAGATTGTATTTGGACAGAGCTGTGCAGGTGCAATCCTGTAATGAATTCACTCATCTAAATAAAGTGAGATAGAAGGTCCTGTATCAGGATCCTTTGTGCCAAGAACCACCTCCCATAACAAGCTATACTGTAGGTTCAGAACCTCTTGCAATGTGGCACAAAGTGACCGTACTTACCTCACAGGAAGTTCAGTTCAGTATTTTGGATAAAACTGTGCCATTTTATCTCGTCCTTTAAAATGTATTTTCCGCAAAATAACTCCTTTTAAATGCATACATTAAGGAATTGTAAATAACATACACTTAGTTAAAAGGAACAATTTCATAATTTAAGTAATGCTGGCAAAACAACTCATGTTGCTATGAGATACAAGGCTTTCAGACCTGACATAGTATACATCGCATGCCACATTTCCTGCTAACTCAACCCAGATATAAAATGGTGCTTTCTCTTTTCTCATGGTAATTTTATTCCTTGGCTGCCTTGGTTCTTGTCTTTCTGTTTCTAGGTGTTTTTTTGGGGTTTTTTTTTTTTTTTTTTTTTTGGTAGTATTGGCTAGAAGTATGCTGTTTCTTGCCAACACTGGCTTTTATGTATGTTGGGGGAGGAAAGATCCACAAATAAACCTTCTGTATTGATTTCCAGCAGAACTGAGAGGAAGAAATCCAAAACAAGTCCTACTTGCATCTGCCTGCAAAGATCTGGGGGTGGTGAATAAGTCTTGCTTTAGAATATATAACATGTTTTTTAAAAATGGTAATTTAAGAACATGTAATCATTTTCCATGGTGGAACTGATAAATAAAATACTCAAAACTAAAATGACTGATCTGTTACAGACTACATTTTATTGGCTTATTTTTCCTGTTAGAAGTATGTCAGTATATCATAGGATTCATAGCTTCTATATGAGCAACTCCTTTATAGAAACTAAACTGCTAGATGAGAATATAAAATGGTCCCTCTTATAATCTCTTTCAGCATCTAAAGCAAAACGGAATGTGTCTTTCTATCTAGGGATTCAGGTTTTGTATCATCTTCCCCATACATTATCAACAATGAGGTGGAATAGCTGATCTTTTCCTAAACTTTGATTATGGGGCAGCACCAAGCTATACTTGATTCACCTGCTTGCTGCATGTACCCGTTACTGGAGAATCACAGAACTGCACTATGAATCACAGGGTGCACTATGAAAGCCCTTTCATAATGCACCCCGAGAAAGGGGCACTTCATTTCTGAAATTAAATTTTGAGCCTATTAAATCATATTCCAGTTAGGGACCTGTTTTCAAAGTAAATAAAATTCAAAATGTGAGTTGAATTTACGTTCAGCTTTTACATCTGCCTGTTTCTTCTGCTAAATGTGAGGCTTTGGTGCTGTATTTTCATGTTTTGAGCAAAGTTATTCTCTTGTTGCTAGGTTAAAGACTCATTCAAACAGAAGAGGAAATACAGTCTTCATTGTGCAGTTGAACTGGCAAGAAACAGAGCTGTTACTAGGCGATCTGAGAAATGCTAATTCACAGTAGCCCTAAAACCTTTCTAGAGTTCATCTCTGCCAACACTAGCAGGTTCCAAATGAAAAACCTCAGAGCCACTCTTTTATAACACCAAGTCCTCAGCCCTGCCACCTCTTCCTGGTTAATCTGGCCCAGAAACTCAAGTGCTTCATTTTTAATTCCCTCAGGCAGTTGTGCATTGCCAGTGTGTACCACTTTTTTTTTAATGTGTGGTTGGTGGTTTGGCCAATTTTTGGCCACAGTAAAAGCAGCATGAAAAACGTTTGGTGTACTAATGCAAGCTGAAGTGTTAAGATCCAAACCCAAGCAAACTGATGGTGGCAGTACCACTGCATTCAGCAGTACAGTTTCATCTTCAAATGTAGTTGAAGTTTACAGTGCAGCAGTGGAACGTAGAGGACTCAGGGGCAGCTCTTCCATTCATTACCACCACATCGTTAGTACAAATCGCCTTGGTGATATCTTTACTTTCTTTATGCTAAACACAAACAGAAGCAGTCCAAATGCTAGCAACAAGGTGGGCATCACAGCCACAGAAAAGGATGGTGGTGTAGCATCCAGGGAGGTGGGGACTAGCTAAAAAGCATCGCAAGTGCCACAGTTATATCTCAGATTATAACTCACATTGCAATGTCTTTGTTTTCAATGCAAAAAAATGCTTTCATCAAAATGCCTTCTGCTTTCATCTACAGTCAAGTAACTCACAGAATAGATTTATGTAATAAAATTAATTTAATAATAGCCATTTATAAATTATCTCTCTATATATTTACAATATATTTATGTTTTATATTATAAACACATACACACTTAATATTTATATTTTATACATATTTTTATATTTGTAAAAATATAAAATAAATTTGTAAATAGCTTCTCAGTGTGCTGTCAATGATCTCTTTGTCTGCATATTTCACTGTGATAAGGTGTATGATTGGCTTTAATTATAGTAATATGTCTGTGGATTCTCTTAGAGAAATTTATTATATAAACAGTAGCTCTTCTGTTCTTTAGCACTAATACTACAGAACTGCTCACAAAGTTGGGAGTAGGAGAATTGCTTGTCAACAGCCTACATTGCTCTTACTGTTAAAAGAATATTATTATCAGAGTTGTTAATATTTAAATATGGTCATTGTATCTACTTAGTTGCTAAGGGTCTGTAGTCAGAACTGGACCTCACTGAGATGTTACTCAAACACAGTTTCTTTAGATTTCTATTTAAAGCAAGGCATGATAAGAATATATTACAGAGACAATCAGAATACAGGCAAGAAAGGATGAGGGTTATAGTACATTTCTGTGTCTGACCCATAGAACATTAATACTTTGTGGGGATTTTAATGCATTTTCTGATTAAAGGAGAAGCATAGGAAGTAAAAGTCCTTCTGGGCTAAATGTCTATTATGCCTGTAATTCCACCAGGCTTTATGACTCAGCTGATCCCTTCCATTTCCATGGCTGTTCTGTATTTACACAGATTTGAGTTTTCTGGAGATCAAGAGCAAATCTTTCACTTGTTGTGATTTTTTTCTGACACTGAATGTGTTTTCCTTTGGGCTTAAAACTGTGTGTAGTCATGAAAACATTTGTTTGTTTCATGTGGTTCTTCTGTATGCTTGCACAGGTTGTGTCAAATAATTTTGCTCTTTGGATTAAATAGTCTGTAATTTCTAAGGCACCAAAGCTGTCTCTAAATCATAGAATCCCAATATCATTTATGTTTGAAGGAACCTCCGGAGGTCATTTTATCAAACCAACTGCTCAAAGCAGGCTTACCTCCAGTGTTAGATGAGATTGCACAGGGCCTTGTCCAGGTAAATTTTGAAAAACTCCAAAAATAACCACTTTGTAATCACAAAATCTGTTCCAATTCCTACATATCCTTATATATTTTTGTTTATCTTTACGAAGAGTCAAAATTTCCCTTGCTACAACTTGTGACTACTGCCTATGGTCCTTCTGCTGTGCATGTCTAAGGAAAGTTTGATCTACCTTCTCTACAAGCCCCCTACGGCATGGTGACCATTTTCATCTCCAGGCTAAACAAACCCCGCTGCCCTAGTCTCTCCTCCTCAAATGCTCCATCCTTGTGCCTCTGCTCAGCTTTCCTCCAGTACATGCTGGAAAGCCCAAAAGTAAACACAGTACAGCCTTGCAAACACCAAAGAGAAGGGAAGGTTTTCCTTCCTTGACCAGCTTGGCTGCCCCCTTCAGTCATTCCAGACACAGGAGATCTAGGCCTGATATCAGTTGGAAATAAATACCCGGGTTTGGAAAAAGAATGAAATTTGGTTTTGTTTTCAGCCACTGAGAACCTTTTTGTAGCTTGCTAGTGTAATAGAAGTTGAATGCAAGTTTACTACCGTTCACCCAAGTCCAGGAGATGGTGCTAGAGAGGGAAGGCTTCAATTAACTGCATGTTGACATAGGAGCTGTACCTTATTAGCCTCTTTTATCTGCGATACTAGATAGGCTATGTAATTTGTCGGAAATAATGAACAGAGGAGCTGGTAGAGAATCTGCTTATCTGCAGCTGTTCATATATACATGGAATATGAAGAGTGTTTATAACACACAAATGTCAGAGGAATTTAATGTGCTCAGTGTGCCTGGGCAAACCATGGCAAATAGAAACAAAACCAAGATGACATTAAAAGAAGCTCTGTTTATACATACCTTTTACTTCAAAATTCATGCAATGCATATCTAAAAGCAGCAACACTTAGGATACTCTTTTGTCTAAATCAGTGGAGAATTATGAGATACATAGGTATTATTGTACGTATTGTAAGACAACGTTATCACATCATCCTATCTGAGAAAAAAGGGCCCCTGACTTCAGGCTATGAGTGAATGGAAGGGTGAAGAACTTCACACCAGGAAAGAGGCATACATGAGACTTTGTCTATCGATGTGCTGTATTTCTGTTGATCCTTAATAGAAACTGCATGACTGGGATTACTTACAAGTTTTAGTACTGTTGCAATTGCACTAATGCTAGATTCTTATATTTTGTTTAGACTGTAAGAGCACTTACTGGACTAACAAGATCCAATTCTAATTTCTAGTTCTTCTGGCTAACCATAATGAAGGCGGTACATCACACAGTGTACTAGGCACGTATTTCAGGGCTAGCAAGGCTGACTGCTGGTCTTTTGCTTTAATACATGACAATTGCTACTAAACTCACACTTTAATGCAGTTGATCTTTTACCAGTCTTCAGTGCTTTTTTACTGTAAATGACCATTCCTATCTGCAAGATTGAAAGAACTGTCACTTCCTGAAAAATTAGCACATAGATCCTAAGAAGATAGAGTTTTCTTTCTTACATACTGTCCTGGTTTGAGGTAAAACAAACCAATTCTCTGTTTTACATTTTTACTTTCTTAGCTGGGCCTCTTCTAACTAGCTAAACTCTGAAATTAACAGCACATTGTTCAGAGCTGTTCCATCTCACAGTGATAAGACCTGATAATACCAAGGGATGGTATGCAGAGAGGCCCTTGTTTAGACTTATTGCTGGAAGAACCAAGGTCAGATAATTTTCAGCATTTGCCCGTTGGAGGGTCCCACTTTCAAGGAGGAGCGGACAGGACAGGTGACCCAGAACTGACCAACAGGGGTATTCCATCCCATCTGCATCATGCCCCGTATAAAAGCTGAAGGATCAACAGGTCAACTCCCTTTTTTTACCCCTTCTTCGATGGCTGACATCCAAGGAGGACTCTGCCTGTTCGTCTGCCTTTGATCCTGATCCGAGCGTTCCTGACTCCAGATCTGGAATCCGGCTCCTGTCAATCACCGAGACCAGTCTGGGACTTTTCCTGAAGCCTGCTGGTGACGTGGTCGTCATCCTGGGAGCTTGATATGGTTTTGTATATACTGTATACTCCCTTTTTTCCCTTTTTCCTAAATTTCCTTTTTATTATATTACTTATATTTTCATTAAAGTAGTTTAGTTTGTTCTAAACTCTTGACTCTCTTTAACTCCTTCCTCTCCTCTCTGACCAAAAGGGGGGAGGGGGGAGACATCTGGAGGTTTTGGTAAATTTGGCTGAAACCACGACACATACATAATTTTGGCAAGCATTTGTCAGATTAACTAACATAACAATCACATTCTTTCTAGTTATTGAAGTTCTTCTCACAGGTCTTATTCGAACCAGTCACAAATATAGTCAAAGTACTTGAATTTATATATAAAGAATATTTGCAATAAAGTGTTGGGCAGCAAACAGAACACACTATTTTCTTTAAGACACAGTTTCTGAAGAGGAGAAAAATAAGAGTAAAATATTTGTGTTAGTATTTTACTGATTATTACATCTGCTAAGTAAAAGAATATCAGCATTGTTTTGAAAATAAACTACAAAATAGTAATTATTTTTCATATTCATCTATTAGTCACATTGGATAAATGATTTTTGTATTCTAAGTGTTAGAGGCTATGTTTTTTTAAAAGACTTGCTAACCTTAATTTCCTATTTTTAAGTAATATTTCTACATGCATTCTACCTCACAAAATAAATCTTATCTGACACTCAGATTAGTGGGAACTTGAAAATGTCAGTTTGAAGAGTTTGCATGAGCAAAATAAGAATCCAGGAAAAATTAGGAACCAGAAACTGCAAACTTGTTTTTCATTTACATTTTCATTAAAATTTATAGTTACAAAGCTGGCTATATTTATTGTGTTTTCTGAGAAAAATTGTCAAATGACGTTTTTATCTTATATCTCAAATCCAAAACTTTACAAAGATACAACTGCTTTCTGTAACAGCTCTTGTCCTGTAACTTGTTTAAAAAAATTCTTATCTTTAAGGTAGATAGTAAAAGCACAAAATTCTGCATACAACTATAATTTAAGTTTTAAATGTAAAATAGATTAAAAATTCACTGAAGGCAATGTTATTGTTTTGCTCACACAGCAATGGTGATTTAATTAGTATGCTTTGTATGACCTTTATGATGAGTTGTCATTGTTTCATCAATGTACCATCTAAAGAGTATCTTCAGTAATTAAGGGAGATGATCACATTACCGATAATGTAGTATGGTTATAAAGTGTTAGAGTATCAGTAAAATTATTGTACTAGATACATAATTGAACTTTTTTTTTGTGCAATATAATAAAGAGTGCTAAAAAAATTTAATTTTAGTGTAATGCACGCTGAAGTCAGTATCTAGAGTGCAGAGTTTTTTTCTTCCCACTGACTTCACTAAACTCTTAACAGAAGTTGTAAGTATTATTTAGGGACTACTCAAGAGCTCTATTCTGTTCAGATAGCACTGGAAGAAACAGAATGATCTTCACTCTTTGAATAATACATGAAGCCCAGCAGTGAAACTCCACGCAGCTAGTAGGGGAGGGAAAAAAAAATCTTTAAAGGTCTCACAGACCTTTGGTCTACTATTTATTTAATTCAGTCATTTTGAACATTTAAGTATTTTTCAGATGTTGCTCTGCACGCTGCTTTGCAGGTCAACAGGTGATTGCATTTTCTTCTGTGATTCAGAGATGGAAGCCAAAATGGCAGAGTAATTTTCTGCCGTTGTTCACAGGCGTCTGTTACACCCCGTCAGTTCGATGTTCCTTCCTCTGCCTGCATGGTGTGAGTCTGATGTTCTGTGTACATTTTCTTAGAGAGCTGCCATGTTGGAGAGATGCTGCAATTGCATAATGAAGCATATGGGCTGCCTTGGAGCAGCAGGTGCAGAGAAATCTTCTGTCTAACCTTCAGCCTCTTCCTTTGCTCTCGCTCAGACCTAAGACACCTTTTCTACTTCCCCAAAGTCAGTCAGGACATGCACATGTGCATTAATAGCTTCTTAATGTTTTCTTTTCACAAGAGACATTTTTTAAAAAGTAAAATATTTACTGCATGGAAAACTAGTTAGCGCTTTGTATTTCATATCCATGTACGCTTCCTTCTTTTTCTGCTGTATTCAAATATCCCCTGTGTACTTTCCCCCTTCCAGAAGAATTCAGCTTCTTAAAACCATAATTGTGCAAGACATAAAGAGACTGATCAGTTAGTATGTTTTTCAAACTTAGCTTTTGTCTTGTCCTATAGAAAGTACAGAAATAAAGGATGTCATTCATGCAAAATGGTGACTTAAGAATTTACAAAAAAGTAAAAATTAAGCCATAATGGAAACAAGTTGATCTCAACGTTCCTTCTCTTTTCTCATCTGTATAAACCCTTAGGCCACTGAAAGGAAGACCAGTTACTTTTCCTGTAAATATGACACCCTAAAGTAAAAATTTTTGTCTTCGTTTGGTTCTTTATTTTCCCGCTTGCGAATATCAAGTGAGTCGTCATTCACACACAAATAGTAACGTGTATCTTCGTAGCACTGGAACTGCACTGAATCTCCTTGGTAATGCATGATGAAAAAGTGATTATCTTCACTGAGCTATGGAAATACACAAAGTAAAGACAGTAAGTTATATTTTTAAAGCCTTCTATAGTGTTTCATGTGACAACAATTCATATATGTTCTTGGCTTGTTGTATTTTGAATGTTTTTCTCCAGTGTCACATATTTACCAACTTTTATGATAAATCTTGACAACACCTAATCATCTGGGGACAGATTCTGTGATAACTGTGAATAAAATAATACCTGTCTCCCTCAAAGGACCAAGTATATCTAGACCCATAGCTGTATTCCTCTGCTTCACAAAACAACCAGCACAGTTTTCCTCTGTGGTATACCTGTTACTGGGTAATTCGGGTTTTTCATCTGCTTATTTTCTTACCACAGACTTACTGGCACTAGCAATAAGATGTCAATCGACAGTTTTCATTTGGAGTCAAATTAGAATGTTACAGCACCACAACTGTTCTATGGCCTATGACTTTTTCATATATCTCTTGTTTCCAACACGCTTTTTTAAAGATCCATTTTTGGAGGAATGGCTATTGTCAAAACAGCCCCCCTGTGTGTGCAGATGTGTTTGGGCTCTCCAGGCACCTCAGGGTGATGAGGAAAAAATACTGACCAGAAATCACCACACCAGAGGGCGGAAGAGTATGTGCTAAGAGATAAGCCTCTGAAACCATAAGCCCTAGAGAACCTGCAAAAAATTGGTTAAGTTTGGGGTACCAAGGAGGTGCAGAATCTGCCCAAGGCCTCCAGCAGACAATGGCATCCACGACGGGTCCTGTAACCCACACCACATCCAAGGCCTGGAAATCCTTGCAGGGCAGGTTCGAGCCCCTGCTCCTGAGCAAAGCACAGAGTGAGGGAGTCACTGACAAGACTGTGTGAATAGTCATCTGCCGCTAATAGTAAGAGCTTAATTAGTGAAAGGTCAAGATTTGTGCTTTGCCCAACTCACCCTTGTGTCAGGGAGCAGGGAATTTATAGTATCTTTTATGGATGACTGAGGTGATAAATGAACGCATAATAAGTTATTTCATCTTCCCTTTTGAGTGATCATTTTGAACACTCTCATCCTACCCGCAAGGCAGTTCTATAAATCTGACCAGTCTGGTGTATTATCATTGTGCACGATGCTTAAGAGGATCTCTAAATTTAAACTGAATGCTTGGGGAACAGCAGAAGGTTATTAAAGTATCCCAGCTATGCTGGAGATTACAATGGTGGCCATAAGTACCTTTCCATGGAAGGAGGAATGTCTCCTTTTAGCCCATATTACAACGGGATGGAAAGAAAATATCCTGCAGTTATTGTGGGGTACATGAAAGAAACTTGAGGATACAAATCCTGTATTAGCAAAGCTATAATGGCAAGAGCTAAAACTTTCTGTCCTGACAAGGTAGTGTAAAAACAGAGCATCTGCAGCTTCAATCAAAAAATTCTCTTTGAAGAAATACTACTAAGAAAGTTGAAGACAATTAGTTTTTAGGAAAAAAAAAAATCCTTCTAGCGACTCAAAAGCATAATATGGAAATACAAATGGACTAAGAGAAGCCCAAGAAGACTGCAGGAAAAAAACACCAACCAAACAAACAAACAAAAGAAAAAAAAAAAAAAACAACAACACAAGAAAACCTGCAGAAGCAAAGAGAAGGATTAATGTGTACAATGCAGCAATTCACCCTAGAGCACAAGAAACTCCAATGGGATCTGGTAAATGCGAAACCAAAATTAGGTGCTTGCAAAACCAGATTGAGGTGCAAAAATTAAAAATACCTGCTGTATCTGCATGAAATGACAGAAAATTAGATGGAGATTTACCACAGGATGATTTTGGGAATGCTATTGTGTGGAGAAGAAAGAGGAGTTGGCAGTAGAAGCATATCCAAACACTACTAGGGCTGGGAGTTGCAGCAGGTCATTGAAGGAACTCTTAAAACAATGTGTTTTGGAAGAAATCATGGCAGATAATTTTTTATTATGGCCTGTGAAGAAGGCTGATGAGCAAGCCTGGAGAATATGATTTGGACTACTGCCAGACGAAGCTGACCCTGAGGAAAGGTCAATGGCAGCAGGCGTGCCTGAGAGAGCATTTGCAAGTTTCAAGAATAAAACAAGTAGTTTTCAGTTACAGATTTGACTATTTCTTTGCCATTGCATTAGATGAAGAATGAAATTCAGGTTAGGCTTCACATTTAATAACAAAAAAATACACCTATACTCATGTTCCATAGGTGAATCACAATGCATATGTAGGCTCATATTAGGAGAATGCTACAAATGTCTCCACAGGTTAAAGAGAAAAAGTTGTCTCATGGAATATGTCAGTGAGGGGAGCTATGGAGAAAGATGTGAGATAGTACTATCCAAGTTTTAAAATAAATAGACTCAAAATGATTTTAAGTCAGACTGACTAAGGTAAAATGAGGCTCAGGCTAAGTTCAACTGCTGCCCTATCAACCAGGAAGCAACTAAAAGATAAGAAAGAATGGACATGAAGGCTAGCTGAAACAGAAAAAAAAAAATCTTACATCGTCATAGCATGTTACACAAAGGAATATAGGGTACTCTACAATCTACATGTTGCTTCAGATGAAACAAGGAAATGAGCACATGATCAAAAATTGCATGAGTTGTACAATGACAGTAAGCAAACTTGTAAAAATAAGCTGTCACTACAATTGCATCAAAGAAGCTATGGGCCTTGGGAAGCATTACAAGCAAGTTATACGGCACTTTAGATTTCTTTTGACTGTTGCTGAACAGTGGATGCACAGCATCAAGACCTCTTTTTCTCACTCTACTCCAGCAAGTAGGCTAGAGGTGAGCAAGAGGCTGAGAGGGGACACAGCTGGGACAACGGTATGGACTGGCCAGAGTGACACTCCATGCCATATAATGTCAGCCAAAAAGTCTGGTGACTGGAGAAAGAGGGTGGGAACTTCTTTGTTTCCATGCTGGGTGTTGCTCAGAGACTGGCTGGGCACTGATGTGTTTATGGGAGTAGATGAATAAGCAAGACAAGTATATCTTGACTCACAAGTCTTCTCAGTTTTGTTCTTGCTATTCTCCCCCCTGTCCCACCAGTGGGGAGTGGGACTGAGCAAGTGGCTTTGCGTGCTGAGGGCGAAGAAGGACTGCGGTGTGTTGACTCCAGCCAGCAGCCATGCACAATAAACATGGCATTGTCATAAGTGATACAGTCCAAAGTTCTGAACCAAGGTAACTCTGTGGATGTCACTTGCCAGATTTTCCCTGTTTGGAGCTTCACTTTTCATTATTTTGGCCTATTTAACTGAAGTATAAGGTAAGTCCCTCAGTAAGATCTCATGTGACAGTATAGCTAACCTCTGACTTAAACTGTCTTTGTCTTTCTTAGCTTCATCTAACTACGCAGCAAAGTAGAGAGGACCCTAGAATAAAAACTGTTACAGCTCTTAACAGATCTTGGAGAGTTGCAGCCCCTCAGATCTCAGCCCGCCCAGGCTGGGCAATTTCAGTCAAAGTTTTGGAAAAATGGTGTTGAGTTATAATAACCTAATAACATTGTATTATCTGCCAAGGGACGACAACTTGAAGAGGAGCAGCCAAATCTAATGGTAGAATTGTTGACTTCAGTAAACTTTCAAGCAAATCTGTTAAGTCAAGAAGGAAAATATGAGAGGAATCAACCAAGAAAGGAAAGAGGAAGGAAGATCTGAAACCAAGGGAAAACAGTGCTACTAGTACTTAGTAAGAGCTGAGAGAGTTAAGGATACGTATGCAAAGGACTGGGGGTGATTATGTATGATGAGCAATAAAATACTATGGTTGAACCAGAAAAGAAATTACACTGACAGAAAATACTACAGATAGGTACAGCAGGAGATGTGTACTTTTCTGATAAGCAACATATAATCACTAAAACCTGTACTTCTGGAAGAGTAAAAAAGAAACAGTAAAATTTTATATATAATTACTGAAAATGGTAAAATAAGAACATCAAAACGTATACACACATGTAATAACAGACAATGTGAACAACTCTTCTTGATAATTGCCCTCTCTGCTATTTGTTCTCCCAGTAGTACCCTGTTTACCTGCCTATGTCCCAAGGACACACGGCCAGCTCTAATACTAATCGATACAAGATGTTTTAACTGATTGTGAACCATGTCTCCATAAGCCTGGGCTAGAGAAATGGAAATTTACTGTATGGAAGACTTCCTGCTGGTGTAACAGCAGGCTCCACAGATTCTCGTGTTTCTGGTAATTCTGCTGGAAGTCTTCCAATAAAAGTAGGAAAACACCTGTCTTAAAACTTACTGTTAAAAGCTAGCAGACTAAATATCACATCACAGCATCACATAGCTTTGTGATTTGCTGTAAGAAGTATTTCTCCATCTCAGTCAACTACTCACACACTTTTTCATCCTAAGGACAGTGGAGGCTTAAATCATCTCACCAGAAATTATTTCCTGATCGATGCAATCTTTCTGGATGGTTTATTAATAATTTCATGAGTCAGACTTGACTATGATTTTGTCTCTTGGCCTATCTGGATGTCGTCCAAGTGTAGGCTGCTCTTTTTTCCTCACACAAATGAGTAACTTCTTTTTTTTCCTCCTTGAAGGCATCAGCAAGGTACCATGATGAGTAGATCACTATGATGTGCCTTGTTAGGTAATGAATGGGTTCTCAGAAAGAATTTTTATTTTAATTATCTCTTTAGAAACCCAGAATGATTAATGTATCTCTTCAGGCAACTACTACACCTCTTCTTTCCAGCCATCCCCCAAAGCTTGCAGCCATCAAGACACTAATTCTTTCTCTTCCTGTGTTCCAAGGATACAGGACCAGCTCTGATAGTACATGATTGCATAATTTTGATTGTGACTTTTAAGGAAAGTGCTAATTTATAAGACAGCCTGTACAACGATAAGAAAGGCTTGAAACAGTAACAGAAACTTGTGGTCAAATCTAGCCATTAATATCAGCAGTGAAAGTTAAATAAACCAAAAATAATTTGTTAAATAAACAACTCCACAGAATAAGGCATATCTTTTTCTATTGAAAAGTGCACAAAATAAATAGACTTTAGATGAAGGCAATATGACTGTGACATATCATACAAGGAGGGGACTAGAAGTGGCATTATAAATTTCCTAAGCTTCATTGCTTTCTCCTGTGTAAAACTAAGGAACATTTTGTGGCAAGTAAGTACCTCAGCAGGAACTTAAACTGAAGAACCCTCTGGGATTTTCCAGGCCCATCATGCAGAAGCTTTAGTTCATTATACGTGAATAAAAAATAAATAGTACTCATACCTTTGAAAGAGCACTTCAGAATGACTTCAAGCAAGAATCTTTTTCTAATTCCAAATTACCAGAATTCCTTTCTGATTTAGGAGAAATGTTAGCAATGTTAGAAATATTGGGCTTGCAATTTTAGGTTTTCAGTGTTCAGTCAGATTCGCTTTTATGAAGTTCTGAAAGGTATCTGATCCTTTTAGTTTTGCTACTGAAATTGGAAAGATTGTCTTTTCAATCCCCTTAGATAGTAAATCCACTGCACTACAACACTATCAAAAATTATTCTTAGCTGCATTTACTTAGTTTTTAATTTTCTCTAGCTTAGAATGTCTGTCTAAGATACCTTAGAACAACTATTTTTCTTCCTGTGTTCACAGTGTTTTACCCTCTATATATCTAAAGAAGAACCAACAAAATCAAGCTTTGGTGACAGAAGTGTGTTAAGAAACCATCTGGCTACCTGCATTTCTGTACACAGTGCATTACTCCTGATTTATAATCATCTGCTGATACAGAATTCAGTCTGAAGATACTTTAGGGACTGCTTACTTTTAATTCTTACTTACATTAAATTGTAGATCTCTTACGGCTTTATTACTTCCGATAAGTTTTTGACTGATGGATTCACTATTTCTTAAAATCATCATTCCTCTTGCAACCTAACCCTTCTAAAGCTGCTAATACACTCACACAGATTTTTTAGACCTCGTTTAAGAATTTCTACCAGGTGAAAACCATTTTGCATTTTATATAAGCACAACAATAATGGAAACATCTCTGCCTTCCACATTTTAATTGAAAGTCAGATATTTTGCCTGTAGATTGAAGGATGTGCTCATGCATGTACGTCAAGTCAAAGGTATTGAAAAGTTCATATTTTCCTTTTTCTGAGGAAAGTACTAAAAATAAGCTGAAGTAAGAAAGTAAGGAGTCACTTAACAAGTAAGAGCAGGATTGCATTTAGCTGCACTTTTTTTTACACCTGTATTTACACACACCCTCTCTCACACACTTTTTTTATTTGTTTTATCATAATTATATACCTGTTTGAAGTCAGGATCTTCATGCTTGCATGTTTTCACATTACATCTCTCCTCTGAAGGATAATCTGGCTCTGAGCAGGACGCTTTTAAGACCTGTGTTTACAACCACTCAGATAGGTAAGTTTGTCTTCATACTTTGCTCTTTTAATCCATCAAATGTAGTATTAATTTTATAGAAAAAACTCATTTTTATAAAGTTCATTAATGATTACATTCAAATTATCCAAAATTAATAGGTTGATACATTCTTGAAACAATTCCAAGAATATATTCCTCTTTTACTGTCTGCAGTGCAAAATGAATTGGGATGAAAACAAATACTGAAGGCAGTCCTACAAAACGATTAAGGCCCTGATTCTCTTTTGTAATGCTGTCAAGACTGAATCATATTATAACAAAATACCACAACTTTATCACAGATAAGGAGCCTTGTCATCTTCCATATGAGAACTGCTGTTGAGATTAAGAAAATTATTCGTATCCTGCCAGAAAAAAAGAAAGGTAAGTGATCTTTCCAAACTATTTATGTATTTGGGAGGTAATAAATACGTCTTCCCTCATTTTTAGATAAGAACTGCTTTTAATTATGTCAAGAAACATAATCTGATATAACATGGTACTTTAAAATGGGGAATGGGGAAGGAAAATCCATTAGGGCTCAACATTTAATTCTTTCCCTGATTTGGTGGAACACCTTTCAAACAATTACTTTATGAATAGGTAATCTCAGAAAAATCCTTTGAAATGGCTGCGTTTCTCAAGGACAGAAGAAAATTCCAGTATGATAGATTATAAATATGATTAATGTATCTTGCAACACATATTTCTGCAAATAATTTCAGGAAATAGGTTTTATGGAAAGTCATCTGTGAATGAAAAACAAACAAAAAAACCCTATCAAAGACTTAATCTGAGGAATCATTTGGTGATTTACACCAATGTGCATGGCCAGCATTAGATGAAGGGTCATTGTTTATCTCAACATAATCTTTGTAAACAGAGCTTCTTAGGCTTTTGCTCTTTTTTATGCTCCTTTAGAGCACAAGTTCCAATATAACATTCTTCTCTAGACAGATTTTAGTAAGGGTTATAGTTCTCCAATAGGGAAAATTATCCTTGCCTGCTCTTTGTATCATAAACAAACCTTCACAAGACTAGAGAAAATGAGAATGCTCTAACAACAGATGGTCAATATTTAAACAGGATAATACAGCTGTATTTTCTTTTCATCATATTCCTTATTTTGTAGTTCAAGTTGATTAGGAGAAATTCCCCTCTTAAATTCATCTCTTTCCAAGGCAGCATTTCTTCCCACCCTTTTGTTTCCTGCGTGTTTTCTGGTTAGGAAGCCCCCTCTCCCTCCACAGAGACCAAAACCCAACATCCTCTGCTGCTTCTAAGTGACAGTAGTCAACTACCTAACCCAATGGTTTTTGCAATAGCCTCCTCCAAGTATTTCCCCAAACAGAATAGAGGGAGGTATTCAAAAGTTGTGGAATGTGGTAAGTAAAGGAAAGTGAATTAAAAAAGATCTGTAGGAGAAATAGTCCTCTAGTAAGGAAAAACACCCACAAGTTACAAAGGAAATAACATTTTTCTTACCTCCAGAGACAGTTGCTTCTTGCCCTTGCATAACAGGACAAATTCATTGAGCTTTGATCTCTGTGTGAGGATCACCAAATTTTTAGAATCTGTTTAACACAGAGGAGAATATTGTAATGAAATGTGTATCACTTTGCGAAACAAAGCATAGCTAAAAGTATTTTGTAAAGATATTTTGTAAAGAGACAACATTCAGGTTCACTTTACATTGATAGGTGTAGGAATAGAAACAAATATAATCACTCTTGATACAGTTCTCTCCTATAAAGTACTTAAAATGATGACTTTATGATGCTCTGTCATATATACATACTTCAGTTTTCCACATTTATCGCTAATACATGGAATATCAGCTATACACAAACATATACATATAACGCATTTATATTACTACTGAATGCACGTGTGTAATATACACATTTATGTAATATACCTGACTATGTACATGTCACCATGGAAAATGTAGGACTTTTTTCCCTTTTATTTTTCTGCATGCCTTCTATGTTAATCTTCCCATTATCATAATTGTGAGTGCATTGGATTTACTCCCTTTTACACCCTTTTGAGATAATACTGCTTTATTTCAGCAGCAGGAAATAACATTGTATCAGTACCACAGGTTACTTCTCAGACTGATAAACCAACAACATTCATTGACTCAGGTCCAGATAAGCAGAAATAAACAAATTAAGGTACCCTTTGTCAATTCATATGTCACACAAGAGCATTATCTAGCAAAGCCAGTGACACTAGTAATTATCCAATGATGCTGTAGTTATCTTACTGCTTTGGGGATTTACTTCAAATAATACCACCTGTGCTTTTAAAAGTATCTCAGGTGCCCTGCTTAAGACCAAAAATACGAAAGAAGGTAGCAGCTGATCCACGTGTGCACCACTGCAGCAACCAAATCTGAATTTTACAGAGGTTATGTAATTATGCTTTAACAGTTGTGTTTATGGAGATTTTTTTTATTTTTTTTTCTTCTTACTACAGGTATTTTTTAGCCTTGGAAGCATATTTGAGATCAGCAGAACATATTCATCCTACCTGACAGATTTCAGCTGCTTCAATCCTGGCCCTGAATTTAGTTACCCTAATGGTAATGCTTTTGTGGAAGTGTTTTGAAGGAATTTTTTGGGAGCCAGCAACAGCATGAAAACAACAAAAAAATCCTTCCTATAATTTGAGACACACGCCAGCTTAGTGCATTTTACTCGGTTTACATCTGTATTCAGATAAGTGTAGAAGAATGTCTAAAATTCTGCCCTGTTTATTATTTTTTCTGGCATTAGTTTAGATTGCTTCACAGTGAGCAAGAGAGATTTCATATCCAAGTCAACAGCATTCTGACTTAGAGGCATCCCAAAGAGAGAGGCAGGAGTTCAGCCAGTTGATGTGGGACGTATGTCAACATGAGTCACATCCTAATTATCCTTGTCTTTCTCTGTTATAGAACTTATTGTGACTTGCTTGTACACAGTTTAGTCTGAGTAAATACAAAGGAGCTTAACTTTCCCTACTACCTCTGAAAAACATCACAAGTGGTCTAACAGGCAGCCAGTGAATGGCAAGAGGAGTAAGGAAGCTTTCTACAATACATGCTACATTAAGCATTATGTATCTACATAATGCTTCCACTCTCTGACAGCCTTTGGATGAATCACCTAGCCTCTCAGATTACTAAAGCCTTATGAGAGTCTAAGGGGCAATTTTACAAATTCATTCAAAAGAAATGCTTTCAACTCAACTAAATACAAGAAACCACTTGTGCATGTCCCTGAAATGCAAAGTTGTTGAGCTTTGGGAGAATATCAATATTTTATACTGTTACCTAGAAATCCTCATTTGGCCATTGTTCAAGGTGAAGTCCTGGACCAGATGGATATTTGCTGTCATCTGTTACAGCAGCCCTTTATGGTTGAAATTGGAATACATTTATCTTCTGTTGGAATAGCTAATATATCTTTGATTGTCCCAATCATTTCTTACGCTTACAATATGAACGTTCCAAAACTGTGTCTCCTCTTTCTTCATATCCATTTCTTTTATTGACCCATATGCAAGCAATAGAGTGCACACACTTTTCTTTTACAAAAAAACCCAGATTTTCTAGCTTATGTACATTTGTCTTCAGCCCAAGTCATTGCTCATAACTTGCTAAGGCAGTTTTTGTGACTTTGAAGATTTCTTCTTACAGAAGAGAGAAACGCTGTTTAATTTTTAGAACTACCCAGCAGTGTGACCTAAATGAAAATCTAGTATGTTACTTCTCATGTCAAGCCTACTAGCTTCTTTTCCTAACCTCAAACATCTCTTCAAAACCAGACCCTAACAAAGAGAATGATACCTTTTATTCCCACAGGAGCCTTACCAGTAACTGCTGGTTCATTCCTTGTAAACACACATAGCCACGCAATATCTAAAACAGAAAACGAGAAGAGATTTAGCAAATATGTAGAAATAGATAGGTACTTTCTTCAAATTAGAAAATGTCACAAAGAATTGGTTTGAAACATAATCTGAGAAAGAGTCTGTAATGGCAGGGGGCATCAGATGTCATTTTCTGGAGGTATCTGAATTCATATAACCCGATGAGACTGTACAGTTTGACTTGTGAGCAGGTACCCTGAAGTCTGAACGCCGAGTCTAATAAATTTAATGATTGATTAACTATCTTTTGCAAAAGAGAACACACCTGAGAAAACAGATATCAGCAATGAGATATAAGGCCTAAAGAGAAGCCTGAATTTTTTTGGCAGCAGATGTGAAATGTACAACATCGGAAAGTAACAGGCAGCAATATTACAGGGTTTCTGGCTTTTCTAACACCAGCTCGAATCATGCATCCAGCTGTCTGGGGAAGTCATCAGCCACTTCACAAACATCCTAGTTACAGCTGGTTCCTAATAGTCATAATGTTGATTTAACTGCATCATAAATGTTTGTGGTGCTTGTGTTTATATATACAAGAATGTCACATAGATTTTAATTTTTTTAATTTTATTTTTCTTCCAGAAACATCTGTATCTTCTACATCAGGATTATCATGCTATGAATCTACTCACAAAATCCTTCTGTTGTATACCTGTATATGTTTCAGGTCTGTTCATAAATTAGCAATACTAATTGTACAATTTGCTTCAAAATTCTATGAAGTTATCAAGTAAAAGATAAAAAGAATGCTTCAAAAGATATAAAGAACACTTAACAGTTCTTTTTTCTTTATATTCTTCAGATATAAAGAGCACCTTATCAGTGCAGTTATCATTATTCACAATTTAATAGAATAAAAATAACATTAATTTAGCTCATAAATATATGAAAACAGCCTTTTTATGTCTTTATCTGAAGAACGTATTCATTCCTGTAAAAGCTGGGGTTTTGCAGAAATAAAGTTTCAATAAGTTGATAGCTATTTTATCCTGCATTTTGGTTAGAAATATGGTTTATTGTTTTTTCTCCCTACTTTAAGATCTTTGGAAAATGTACAATTCTAGATAGTTGCATTTGTTATTGTTCACCTCTTCTATACCCAAAGAATAACCTCTAACAATTACCTCTGTGATGTTAGTTGTGCTACCGGTTTTGGTGTCAGTTAGAATCATAGAATCATCTAGTTTGGTAAAGAACCTTGGGATCATCGAAACCAACCATCAACCCCACTCTACAAAGTTCTCCCCTACACCATATCCACCAACACCACATCTAAATGACTCTGGAAACACATTCAGGGATGGTGACTCAACCACCTCCCTGAGCAGCCTATTCCAGTGCCCGACCACTCTTTCTGTGAAAAACTCTTTCCCAATGTTCAGTCTAAACCTACCTTGTTGGAGCTTGAAGCCATTCCCCCTTGTTCTATTACTAATTACCTGCATGAAGAGACCAGCACCAACCCCTCTACAGTGTCCTTTCAAGTAGTAGTAGAGAGTGATGAGGTCTCCCCTCAGCCTCCTCTTCCTCAAACTAAACTATCCCAGCTCCTTCAACCGCTCTTCGTATGATTTGTTTCTAGGCCCTTCACCAGTTTTGTTGCTCTCCTCTGCACTTGCTTCAGCACCTCAATATCTCTCTTGCATTGAGGTGCCCAGAGAAACTCCATTTCAGTTAAAAGGAGAGTTCCATGAAAAATAAAATAATCCCACAAATTCCAAAATCTTTTTTTTCTCCATTTTGCCCTTGTCTCTGAGGTTTATCTTTGTTTTTACTCTCTTATTAGCCAAGTATCTAAACTTCCCATTAACAGAAATGGGAGTGAATAAAATAATATTCTTATAATTTAAATATATTTTGTACCTATTGTAAACTAGAATATAGTTTTCTTATGTCACTATCAGTACTCATAAAGATGCAATATAATGTTACGTCCACAGAAAACATGCAATTGAGTATCACAGAATCATTTAGGTTGGAAAACACCTTTAAGATCATTGAATACAACTTGTTAACCTAACACTGCCAAGTTACCTTGAAACCATGTCCCTAAGTGCCACATCTACACTCCTTTTAAACATCTCCAGGGATGGTGACTCAACCAATTCCCTGGAAAAATCCAGTCCTTCAACTTTCAGTGTAGAACTTTTTTCCCAATATCCAACCTAAACCTTCCCATGCACAACTTGAGGCCATCTCTTCTTATCCTATCACCCTGACATGGCAGAAGAGACCAATCCCTGCAATCTCTACAATCTCCTTTCACTTAGTTGTAGAGAGCAATAAGGTCTACTCAGCCTACTTTTCTTTGGGTTAAACAACTCCAGCTCCCTCATAAGATTTGTGCTCTGGATCCCTCACCATCTTCTTTGCCCCTCAGCAGACACGCTCCAGCACCTCAATGGCCTTCTTGTAGTGAGGGGCCCAAAACTGGACACAGTACATATAATAGTACATTCATAAATGTCCTATAGTACGAAACATATGGTTGGTGAGTTTGGTTATAAAAAGCACACTACCTTCACGGGACTGTGAATCCTTGGTGCATATTTCATGATGACCGTCTTCATCTATGTCAAAATGCACTGTTTTTGAATCTTCAGTCAGTATATAGCATTTCAGTGTTTCTCGTAGACTAAATGCTAATCAAAAATGAGTTGTAATTAATTTTACTAGCAACAGAAAAATGGTAAAATTCCATCGTAAAAAGATAAGTGTATTTTTACAGGACCCTTCACTTTATATGTTTATGAACTACTAACAGTACAGCCAACATATAACAGAAACTATACTGTGGGCTTAACCATCTGTTTTTTTGGCTTGATGGTGGTGTGAAGGGGGAAAGTAAAGATTTCTTTGCTTGGAAGGCTATCTCAGAGAGAAGAAAAGATGTACGCAGAACCATGTGGAGTGTTAACATCTGCAAAAAACTTGAGCTTGAAAAAATGGCATCCAACCCAAGAGCCTGCAGGACAGTGTAAGAAGGAGGACTGTGGGCAACCTGCAGACACCTGTGTTAAAAGAGACTAATGGGGATAGGATAAATTTGAATATGAGAAAGGGGGTATGAATTAGCAATCGGCTGGTGAATGACCAATCTTAAGTGGGGCAAAGAGCCCTGCAGGGAGCCTGAGCCAAAGCAAGGGTGTGCACAGGAGCCTGCACAGGGAAACAGATGTGAAAAACACAGAATTAAGTTTTATGTTTTCATTCTGAAGAGGTGAAGTAAGGAAAGCATCTCTGCAGCATACTGTTTCTAGACTAGTTTCCTGTTCTCATAGAATCATAGAATCATAGTATCATAGATTGGTTAGAGTTGGAAAGGACCTTGAAAATCATTGAGTTCCAACCCTCCTGCCATGGGCAGGGACACCTCCCAGTAGAGCAGGTTGCTCAAAGCCCCATCAAGCCTGGCCTTAAATACTTCCAGAGATGGGGCATCCACAACACCTCTGTGAACCTGTTCCAGTGCCTCACCACCCTCACAGGAAAGAATTTTTTCCTAATATCCAACCTAAATCTCCCCTCTTCCAGTTTAAAACCATTACCCCTTATCCTNCCTCCTGCCATGGGCAGGGACACCTCCCAGTAGAGCAGGTTGCTCAAAGCCCCATCAAGCCTGGCCTTAAATACTTCCAGAGATGGGGCATCCACAACACCTCTGTGAACCTGTTCCAGTGCCTCACCACCCTCACAGGAAAGAATTTTTTCCTAATATCCAACCTAAATCTCCCCTCTTCCAGTTTAAAACCATTACCCCTTATCCTATCACTACAATTCCTGACAAAGAGTCCCTCTAAAGGGAACTTAAAGATCGAGTTCCAACTCCCCTGTCAAGGCAGGGACACCTCCCACTAGACCACGTTGTTCAAAGCCCCATCCAGTCTGGCCTTGAACACTTCCAGGGACGGGCAGCCACAACTCCTCTGGGCAACCTCTTCCAGTGCCTCACCACAGTACTTGCCTGTTTCCCAATTTTGCAGTTTGAAAACTGGATATGTGTACAGACAAGAGTTTTAAGTTGGCGCGAATACCTAAAATAGCAGCATTTATTTTGCGGACCTGACATATCCTACTGGAAAAAAGCCGGTCTTCATAGCTAAAAGCTGCCAGGAGGAAGAACGTTCCCCATCACTACTGAACACAACTGTGCTTTTCTGAAAGTCAGAAGGATGTAGGTCCAGCCCCTTGGATGTCAAAGACCTACGGAGTAACGCTATGAGGTGCAATTTTCACTGTGTTAGGCTGAGCATTTTTTTACTGGAATAGGTTTGCTACTTTCAAATGCAGTTAAGACACTTCTGAGATCACACAGACCTCCAGGATATGCTGTAAGATAAACACTGCTTTCTTTGCCAGAACATTTAGGCAAGTAAACCAACTGGATTCTCAACATGCACCAGCAGTGACGTAATGTTCTAGGAATGCTTGACTTCACTGAAAACTTTGTAACTCATTTCATATTGATGTACCTCCTCTGAAACAACTTTATTTAAACAGACATTTTGGGGAAAAAAAAAAGAAAAAAAAAAAAAAAAAAGAAATGTGGCAGAGAAGCTTTATTTCCATGCTGTTTAGGCTGAGTAGAAACTCTGCACATACAGTCAGCAAAAGAGACGGATGATGCAGACCCTGACAGTCCAAGTCACACCCTCCAGATGCGGCAAGTCAGACACATCTTGTGTTGGACCTTCAGCCTGGGGATAGCTGTCTATGCGATAGCTGTCTATGCTATCTGATCTATACATGGGCAAAGACCTCTTCAAAGGTCTGGCAACTAAGGCTACCAGGCTTTCAGAAAAAAGAATGGGTTGTTTGAAGAAGCAACAGGACAGAAAATACAGTTATCAACACAGCAAACCTTTAAAAATTGCTGAATTATAATAGTAAGAATGTAAGAATTCTACTTTTAACCAGAATTATAGGAACTACTACAGTGTCCCAAAAATAGTTGGTGGCCCTGAAGTATCATTTACTCTTTTCCAGGGAGTGACAGATGTACTTATGTACTTCAGGAATTACTGGTCTCAGTTTGGTGGTATCAAAACCCTAATGTCGCACTTTTGAGGAGTATTTCTGTGCTAGTTGTTTTAAAGAAAGCTTTGGGGGGGGGTTGTTTGACAAGGTATTTGTGACATTATTATAATAAATTGTTCCAGATACTTAATTTGGTTGGGTTCTGCATTGGATTGGAATAATCTTTCCAAGATTACAAGCATACCTGTTACTGAAGAAAGAGTTACCTGACTTTCCAGAAGTTGTTTTCACAGTTCTTGGCAGAGAACGCCTCTTAACAGCTCGCCTTTCATGAGGAGACACTTCATATGGCTTTTTGCGGCCTGAGCGGAGCAGCATTGCAGAAGCACTTCAGCAATCCTGATAGCCTGAGTTGTCTCTCTTTTTCCAGTCCTAAAGAAGGAGACAGAATTTGTCACACTACTTCATGTTTCGGTTGAGAAAAATTTTGAAGAGAGCGTAAATGACAATTAAGGAAGCAGGATAAACTCTGTAAATGTTTGACTGCTGGCATGACCCAAGTCTGTGTCTTGCAAGGCAAAAATGATGTGTTTTCAGTAATGGTAAATCAGTTATCTACCTACACTTCCACTAAGATCCAGGTTATTAGAAATACAGTCACATTGAAATAATTTTTTTTAAAATACTTCATCCGAGATCAAATGTAGACATTTACATGGCTTCACTTCAATATATTTATGCTTCTCAATCATAGGAAGCTAGCCAGCCTTCACTAACTGGATTGAAAAATTGTATTTTTGTTGTCATTTGCTTCCAAAGGAAACAATGAATTTTGTCTGGTACCCTGGTGAATGAACCAAGTGAAGATGGTTATATTTTTAACCCCATGCAGCTTTGCACAGAGCAAGCAAATACTACTTAGGCCAGAGAAATCATGGCTTTGACACTAATGTGATTATTTGTGAATTCACATGGGGAGGGGAGTTCCATCATCTGCTTTGATTCAGTTCACTTCTGCAGAATTTCACATTAATTATTTATGTGAAATGGTAGAAATGGAAAACTTCAGTCCCTGGATATTCTCTTGTTACGACACTACGAGAACTAACTAAGGCTCTTTTTCACTCTTATTGGCTCTTTAGTTACAACTAAATAATCCAGTTAAGCCACTGAAAATTGAAACATTTATTAGAAAGAATTAACTTATTCTTCCTAGTAAAGATAACTCATTTCACAAATGCCTGATAACTTGTAGTCAGAGGTAGAAAACAAAGGATGGGCCTTCTTCATCTTGCTGAAATTGTTTTATCACTGAACATATTAAACAAAAGAGAAGACCCTTTGTGGTTTTCCACAAAGTCTTAACTAGGACCTGACTCTGCAAGTATCTAACTGAATCAGGCTCTGCAGAGTATGTGGGCAGTAATGCCAGCTTGTGCATCCTGGGAGATGCTGGGTGATAGGTGTTTAGCCTTAACAAACCATCAAAACTTCATTAGGTTAGGATGCTCAAAAAAATATTTACTCCCTTACAGAAGATTTCTGCTGCAAGAATAAGTGCAATTCCAGTTTGGCTGCACTTGATCAGAAATTCTGAAGACCCAATACCCAGTAAAACCTCCAAGGAATTGTCTTCTCCTGGTTTTGCCCTACATATGCTGTAGTTTCTAATGCCAATGTATGTTAAGTTAGTACTAAATGTTTAATGTAATTTTTTTTTTATTTGAGAACTAACATGATATCTTGCAAACCATCTGGATTCAGAGTCTTTCATCTGCACTATCTACACCCACTGCTGTAAGAAAAGGAGCATGATTACAAGCCAGAACACTGAAGAATTCCTGAAGAGGGCAGGACTGTTCAAAGAAATTTTCAGAAGCGTATTTGGAAAGTGGATAAATTCTTGGGAAATTTGCTATTGAGAAAGATACACAGATAATCTCAAAGTTCTAAAGTACTGTACTTAAGTTTAACTATTCTGGCTTGTTTGAACAAGTAGAAAGTGAACAGGTCTGTGGCAGAACTTCACCTCTGTTAGCTCTCCAGAACAAAGAAAGTCCTTTACAAAAAGCGACAAAAGCTTTCATAGCCTGAGTTTCCTCACTTGTACCTTAAGACTGAGTGACATATAAATACTCCCATTTTGATAAGCCTTTCATGTCACCTTCTTACACAGATGCCACCTACTCCCACTATTTTCATTCTTACTCATAGTTGCAGATGTTGTGTATCTCTCCCTATGCCTATTTATTCAGGTATTTTCTCTCTTCCACAAGGTATATGCTACTTGAAGAGGGCTAGGAAGACCTGAATACTGTTCTTGACTGCAAATGTAGTCAACCACTGTTTGTTCTGGAAACAGGTCTATTGTTTTATTTCACATTTAAGATAAGTTCAAGGGGAGCAGAAAACTCAAACTACGGATCTTTAAACTGCTGAAATCAGAAACACTCGAGCGTGTTTGTGGCCAAGGGTAAAATGATCACCCTAAAAGCACAGGGAGTCTGAAAAATTTTCCTACTACATATATCACACCAATTCATTTATATGAAGGCACCAAACAAAATCTGTTCTATAGCTCAATTGTTCTTAGCCATCATTCTCTCTTCCATTTCTGCCCAGACAGATCACAAAATTAAATAAAATTCAGTACATGAAAACAGAATTTAAAATTTTGGAGTTCATTCACACAGTGGTATGATCCAAATATTTTACACTACATTGCTACATTCATAACAAGATATTGCTAAGACTCTTAAAGGATCAGATCCATTTTTGTTGGATATATTGGATTGCTGCTGACACTCCTGCTTCCAAAGAACAGAGGTAACTCCTCCAAGTTTGTTACAATTTAACAGTGGATTAAAAAGAAATATTGGCATCCCACAGCTAATAAATAATGAGGTTATTGACTCTTTCAAATCAGACAGACTTCATAAAATCTATCTCTAAATATATTATATGGAAATATACATAAATTAGACTAAGGAAAAGTTTTCACAAGAAATCTTCAAAGTCAACTGAAAAAACATCACTATGTTTTAAATTCTAGACAAGCAGTTTGATAAAATAATCTTAAATTGAAGCCTATTGAAAACCCTGCTGTCATCTGCCACTTTTGCTTACCTTATTTTGCTTCCTATTTGCTCTGCTGGGATACTTCTACTCAGTAGAATGCTAGAAGCAGCTCCGTTACGGCCAATTTATTGCCTGAGCACATGGCAGGAAGCCAAACCTCTGAATAAAAGAAGTCTGACGTAGACATAACCTTTTAGATCTCTACATTAACTTATTCACATTAATATTCTCATAACTTTAGCTACTGTAGGAATTCCAGTAGTGTTGGAAATAGTAAGAACAAACCTTTAAATGTTGGTTTCTCTAAGGTGATACAGAACCTGCCCTCTCTGGAACTGCATGCAAACTTTTAGGCAGTAGTTCTGTGTAGTGCCGGAATTTATTAATAAATACTATTCTTATATTTTACATCACTTGCTATCTGTCATTCCTCCCAAGGCTGATTCATGGGCAGATGCTGGTTTTACAGTAACATAGATATATTAAAAGTATGAGTGTAACCTTAGTTGCAGGGAGCTGGAAACAACTGCTTAAACATTTACCCAGCTATTAAAAGGGCTTCGCAGGCATTGCGCCAACAGCAATACTTGGGCTGCTTGTGACACGACTAAACTTGTTTAAAGCGGATGTGCTATACTCCTTTATCCATAAAGCCCAGATAATGTTTGCTATCATACAAGAACTAGCTCTTCCATTATCACATTTGGCATGCCCACTTGGCTTTATCTATCCACCTACGTACATTGCTAACCCTTCACTCACCTATTGGTCCTCTCGCTTCATACACATTAAATTTGTACACGAGCCTCCCCCTTTTAAAGGAGTAAATCACATTTTTATATACCTCACTGAAACTCCTCTAAAACACAATGCTACTTTCATTTTTGCAGTTTTCTTGAAAACAAGGAGCTACTGCTTTCATCTAGAATTTGTATACTCTGTCAAGAAAGTTCTGTATTTTAACTGGTTTTAGTTTAGCAAAAGTCTTTTTTAGTGCATTAAGCTATCACTAGACAGTGGTCCAGGTCAGTAGAACGATTTTGTTAAAAGACATATTTAATGACAAAGCAACGTGAAACTTTGAAACCTCAGGTCTTTGGCTATTATTCACGCAGACTGAAAAATGTGAAAATGATTCTAAATGTCATAATGACAAATGTATGACATGGCAAAAGCGTATTTTCTTTTCTCCTTAATACAGTTGCTCAGAGGTTACATGGGGTTAGGATGGGATTATGCTGCAGCTGCTCTAAAGAAGCATATGGATGCAGGTTGCAAGTTGTAGACTGAATGTCATGTGAACCGTCCCTACAGACTGTACCTCTTCCTGTGATATGAGGTAACATTCCAGGTCCATGATGTGTTTGTGGTCACTATAGCCACAGCATAGACATTTTTTTATTTTAAATGACCAACCGTATGAAAATTATAATGCACTACACCAGCACTACTGTACATTAGCTAAATAATAACATATACCATCAGCAGCAACAAAAAGAAACAACCTTAAACTAATTGTAATTGATACCATCTTGGTAGATTAACCCATGTAAAAACTGAGAATGCATCCGCATTCCTGCTGACCTTCCATCTCAGCCTTTACAGTTAATTTTAAATTTTTTTATTGTTTGGATGGTAATTTACTATGTCATTGAGGATTTCTGTATCTGAAGTGTCTTTCTAAATCCACATCAGTAGTGGTCTTCAACAATTAGTAGAGGATTTACCTTATTGGATCCCAAATTTAGTGTTGGTAGAAAGCTCAACAATCAACTACTTGTGCAGCACCCTCCCTGAACAGCAGCATCCATCCCCAGCACCTACTGCACCCCAGCACTACAATAACAGCTTCAACAGCAGGAACAACAAATAGGGAACTTGTGCAGCTGAGGAAAAATACCAGGTTATTCTTGGAAATGTACTATTAGGGGGATCACCTGCTCCACTGGAGAGGGAATTGGGAGAGCACATTCATCTGGGGAGCCCTGCAGACTTCTCTTTCTGGCTGGCCACTAGGAAGCATTTCCCATTCTTTCACCATCTTTGTATCTCTGTCTTCCCCCCCTGCTCGCCCTTTCTCTCCTTCTTGGCACCTACATCATTGGACATCAATCTGTTGACTGCAATTCTTGGAGTGCAACCATCCACCAAGTGGTCCGTTTGTCAAATCCATGTCTCTTGAATTTAGAGGCAAGAATGTTGTGCATGACTTTGCACAGGTCCAGGTAGAAGATGTCAGTTTCCCTTCCTTTATCTGCCACTGCTGTAACACCATCATAGAAAGCCACAAAATTTATCAAGCACCACTTGCCCTTGGTGAAGCCATGTTGGTTGTCATCAATCACTTCCTTATTTTCCATGTGCCATAGCAGAGTTTCCAGAAGGATTTGCTCCATGAGCTCACTAGGCACAGAAGTGGGAGTGACTGACTGACCTGTAGTTTCTTAGATCTTCTTCTTTTTCCCTTCTCAAAAATGGGAGTTATGTTTCCCCTTTTCCAGACAGCAGGAACTTCACTGAACTGATACGACTTCTCAAATATGATGAATAGTGGCTCAGCAACTTTATATTCTAGTTCCTTCAGGAACCCATGGATGCATCTCATCAGGTCCCATGGACTGGTGCACCTTCAAGTTCTGTAGATGGTCTTAAACCTGACCTCCTTGTACAGTGGCCAGTTCCTCATTCTTCAAGTGTCTGCCTTTGCCTTCTGCAACTTGGGTGATGTGACCAGAGCACTTGCTTGTGAAGACAGAGGCAAAAAAGTCACAGAGAACCTCAGCCTTCTCCATACTCCAGGTAACCAGGTCTTCTGCTTCCTTTGGAGAGGACCCACATTTTCCCATCTTCCTTTTATCACTGACATATCAGTAGAAGGTTTTCTTGTTGCCCTTGACATCCCTGACCAGTTTTAACTTTATCTGGGATTTAGCTTTTCTAACTTGATTCCTGGCTGTTTGGACAATTTCTCTGCATTCTCTCTGTCCTTGCTTTTAGCCCTTGTAGGCTTCCTTCCTCTGATTGAGTTTGTCCAAGAGCTCCTTGTTCATCCATGCAGGCCTGCTGTCATTTTTGCCTCAATTGTTCTTCACTGAGATGCGTTATTCCTGAGCTTGGAAGAGGTGATTCTTGAACATCAACAAGCTTTCTTGGGCCCCTCTTCCCTCCAGGG
>VZRU01019644.1:96510-108604 GCA_013398155.1 Pedionomus torquatus | reverse complement strand
ACGGGATTCTTGAACATCAACAATGTTTCTTGGGCCCCTCTTCCCTCCAGGGATTTATCCTGCAGTACTCCACCAGATAGATCTCTCAAGAGGCCAAAGTCTGCTCTCCTGAAGTCCAGGGTAATGAATGTGCTATGTGCCCTCCTCACTGCTCTAAGGATCTTGAACCTCACTATTTCATGATCACTGCAGCCAAGGCAGCCCTTAATCTTCACATTCCCCACTAGCTCCTCTTTGTTGATGGGAACAAGGTCCAGGATAGCAGCTCTCATTGTTGACTCCTCTGTCACTTGGAGAAGGAGGTTATCAGCACTGCATTCCAGGAACTTATTGGATTGCTTACAGTCTTCCTGCATCAGGTGGCTCAAAGCAGACCACCACTGTAATGTCCCCTGTCCCAGCCCTCCCTTTAATCTTGATCCAAAAGCCCTCAATTAAGCTGGCAATGTGCACTTCCAGTCCAGACAGCTGACCATATCCTGGGCTGCACCAAAAGCAGCATGGCCAGCAGGTTGAGGGATGCAATCCGGCCCCTCAATTCCACTCTCATGAGACTTCAGCTAGAGTACTGTGTCCAGTTCTGGGGCTCCCAACTTAAGAGGGGCATTGACGTGTTGGAGTGAGTCCAGAAAAGGACCATAAAGATGCTCAGGGGGCTGGAACACCTATTCTATGAAGACATGCTGAGTTAGGTTGCTCAGCCTAGAGAAGAGAAGGCTCCGGGGAGACCTTACATCAGCCTTCCAATACCTGAAGGGGGCCTACGTGAAAGATGGAGAGGGACTCTTTACCAGGGAGTGTAGTGATAGGACAAGGGTTAATAGTTTTAAACTGAAAGACGGGAAATTTCGATTAGATATTAGGAAGAAATTCTTTACTGTGAGGGTGGTGAGGCACTGGAATAGGTTCACAGAGGTGTTATGGATGCCCCATCCCTGGAAATGTTCAAGGCCGGGCTGGATGGGGCTTTGAACAACTTGGTCTAGTGGGAGGTGTCCCTGCCCATGGCAGGAGGTTTGGAACTTGATGATCTTTAAGGTCCTTTCCAACCCAAACCATTCATTCTATGATTCTATGATTCTGTCATTTGGTTTTTCTTCCTTCTTTCTCCTTTGTTTTTTGGGTTTTTTTTATACGTTTTCCTAGCTTCACCATTAGAGTTGATGTATTTAAACAGCTGCAGATGCTGCTAACGACCGTATCCCTCAGTTAAAATGCAAGGTCCAGTCCACCACTGGACACATCTTCAAAACTTTCTTCTCATTCAAATTAATATCTCATGCTAAATTATCTTTAAAGGCAACAGTTTTTAGTAAACAGTATTATGGAGAAAAACATCAACAAAATTACTATAAAATTAGTTTTAGCATAATTGTTTGCTTCTAAATTATTTCTGCTGTAAAGTTTTTTTGCCTAAGTTTGATTTTATTATTTAAGCATTATTGCATTAAAAAGATACATGGAGATGTAGGATGGTGGCATGAAAAGTGATAAGGAAAACAAATGCTTAAAACTGGTTTTGGAGTAAAAGAATATTGATCTGTAAAAAAACAACATTTGCAGCAATGAGGAGAAGAAAAAAGTGTCATTCTACTGGTACCACATGCTATGACACGAATAATATCAGCATATGGCAAATAACAGCAATTACATTTTATCAGCCAGTTTATTTGCAAACATTTTGCAGCAAACCTAGCTCAGCTGGAACAAAACAGAAACATAGCCAATGGATTGTACTAGAAAAAAAGATCAAGTATAAAAAAACCCCTTATTTCTAATTCTGACCCCACTGTATTCCCAGATTTACACTAGGGAAAAGTTAGATCACAAATATTACTGTTCTGAAGAAAGTCTATCCAAAACATTTTTATTGGAAGTGACTGTAAACATTAAAACAGCTGTGAAAGTTAGGATTTTCAGATTTTGGTGATGTCAGATCAAAAATAATCTTGTTTTGAATCCAGAGTTTGTAACCTAGAATCCAATGATTTATTATTAGAGGATACAGATTATATTTTCACTATACCTGAACATATATTACTATTTGTATGAGAAGTTCCTCTTTTTCTTCACATTGAAGTCTTTTTCCCCAAAGGCATGAAGATACCAAACTGAACATATTTAGCAGCTTACTGAAACAAACAGACACGGAAATCTATCAACACTTTTTTTTCTTGGAAATGGCAAGGTTTTTTAATATTCCAAGAACACTTCAGCATGAACATGTAGCAGTCAAGTTTATCTACTTCATATCCTGTTTACATGGCATGCCAAAGACACATATAGGACTAAACAGAGCATACTGTAGCCTATCTATTGCTTCCAGTACTTCCAAACTGTCATTAAATTATTCTATTCTACTGTACAGTGAAGCTTTCCACTACTCAAAACTGGGCACCTATTTAAACTTCCATGTGTTTCTGTATATAACAGAAGATTAATGATGTTGCTTCTTACAAACTGACACAGCAAAGAGAACATAAATGAAGAAGTATTAAGGAAGCAAAGGAGAAAGGCGTGATAACAGACCTTAAAAGATGACTGTGAGGAGGAAAAGAAATAGAATGGCTATACTTATAAAAGGGGGATGAAAGCCGTGAGATGTGGAGGAGGGAGCTGGCACAATAAGACCTTAGACAAATTTCAGGCTACAGAAGTAAGCTTTACAGAAAGACAAACACAGCAGAAATGAAAGCTCTTAGCAAGTTTTTAACTTGGTAGAGGTATGAGAAGCAGATTAGCCTTCTCTGTTAAATGAGCCACTGGTCAGTATTGCAAGCATCGCAGACTTTCAGAAAACTTGGCAGATAATACTTTTAACAATCAACACTTACTTTGCAAAATCAAGAGAATGGAAACTGAAAGAAACAAGTGACCTCATTCCTTTTCCCACGTAATAAATGACAGGATGAGAGAAAATGGCCTCAAGTGGTGCCAGGGGAGGTTTATATTGGACATTAGGAAAATCATATTAATCAAAAGGGTTGTCAGGCATTGGAATAGGCTGTCCAAGGAATTGGTTGAGTCATCATCCCTCAATGTATTTAAAAGACATGTAGGGGGCTTAGGGACGTGGTGTAGTGGTGGATTTAGCAGTGTTAGATTAACAGACTCCATTATCTTAAAGGTCTTTTCCAATCAAAATGATTCTATGATTCTATGATGTAGTAATGACTATGCTGACCATTGCTGTGAAGTCTACCATTTTTTGAAAAAACTCTTTTCCTCAAAATGCACCCACAAAGATGAAAAATGATGCTGTATAAATGGAAGCTATTTCTGCTCCAATGTCACTTTACTACGTTTTAACATTTCTCAGTCTACACTGAATGTTACTGCAGTTGTTTTTTACTTGTTATGGCTTACACCATTTTTGGTGCTTCCAAGAATAACAGAAGGATGTCATCTCTTGAACTTGAGATCACAAAAAAAAAAGAGCTCTCTTGATTCTCTAAGGTACACAGGTACATGAAAAGATTCAGCAAAAGTGGTTTACTGCAGAGTAACACGCTGCTTTACTCAGCGGCGTTATAAGCTGTGTGCTTTCATTGCATATAGAGGAAAACCTGGAGGCTGTCAGGACATCATGAGACTACAGCGGCTTATCTTTCTTACATGCAAACTTGAGTCACATTAGCTTTGGCTTTAGCCCTTCTATTCCAATGAACAGTAGGGTTAACTTCAAAAGAGAGAGGGAGTGACACAATATAAATAAACTTCTATTCCAGAAGTTTACATTTTGATATCAAACACAAAGGTATGCCAGGCTGTATCTTTAAAAAGAGATCATTTCTTCTACTTTTCTTTAGTTGTCTTGATTTCAATGGGGATTTTCAATGAGGTATAACGAAGACTTAAGTAGCTGGGGGACTTTTAAACAAACTGCATGTAAACAAGCCCTTTGGACTTAACAGAGTGCACCCATGAGGGCTAAGGGCTCCAGCCAATGTCATTGCAAGGCCATTCTTGGTTACCTCTGAGAAGTCATGGCAACAAGGAGGTTCCTGAAGACTGGAAGAGAACAAATGCCACTCCTATCTCCAAGCAGGATGGGAAGGATCATGGGAAATACTAACCAGTCAGCTGCACCCTTATCCCAGAGAAGGTACACGAAAATAATACTAGAAAACATTTCCACACCATACAAAGGACAAAAAGGTGACTGGGAGTCCTCAGCTTGAATTCATGAAGGGTAAATCATGCCTGAAGAATCTGACAGAGTTCTGTGACGAGATGAGTGGCACAGTGGATCACAGGAGAGAAGTGAATGCTGTTTATCTTGACTTTAGTAAGATTTTAGACAGTCTTCCATTGCATATCTGTTGACAAACTGATGAAATATGGACTTGATATGTGGTCAGTGAAATGGGTTTAAAACTGCTGCCAGGCTTGGGGGGTTGTAATCAGTGGCAGTAAGTCCACCTTGGAAGCCAGTCACCCATCACGCACACCAGGCTTGACATGAGAATTTAATGTCATCATTAATGATCTAGATGATGGGGCAGAGTTCTCCCTCAGGAAGTTTACAGACAACTGGAGATTGGGAGAACTGATTGATAACACTGGATGGATGGATGGATACACCAGATGCTGTCACTCAGAGGGAGCTTGACAAGCTGGAGAATCAAGCTGACAGGAACTTCCTGAAGTTCAACATAGGAAAATGCAAAGTGATCCACCTGGGCAGGAATGACAGCCCACACCAGCACAGCCTTGTGGCTGACTGATTGGAAAGCAGCTTGGCAGAAGTGGAATAGGTTGTTTGGAGAGGTTGTGGAACCTTGAGTATCCTTGCAGATACTCAAAACCAACTGAACAAGGCCCTGGGCAAGCTGTTCTTGTTGCCCCTGCATTTTAGCATGGAAGCAACAGGTCTGCAGCGGCTGTCCTGGGATTCTGTGAAATTAACATTAACATTAAGAAAGAAAATAATTTTTAAAATTAATTGATTAATTTATTTGCTCCGACTTTTCTAAAGCTCCATTTTGAAGGTAGGGTCAAAACAAATGTACAGAAGAAATGTGGAGTCTGAAGACTGTCACATTTTAACCAAATTTTACTGATGGATTCTTACAACTTTTGTGAAAACACACCAGAACAAGAATTAGTCTTTGTAGTTATCCAGAAATACAGATCATCCTTTTAATTTACACTTTTCAAGTATTGCCTATTCTACCCACTGTTCTTCACTGACAGACTGGTGCGGTACAATACAAGTGTCGTCTTGTATGTGTGATGTGGGCTCAGTGCGCAGGTGTTTTAAGTACTGCCACAGCTTATTTTGTTTGACACCAGCTGCCAGGCACAGTGATAAACAATGCATACTGTATAATTGTTGATCATATGAACATATGTGGAGGATTTCTTCATTCCCCTGTCAAAAGTGGACCTTCATATCTAGGTGACGGCAGTTTTAGTCCTGGCTGTGATGTGTCTTCTGACTTAATGTCTGTAAAGGAATGGAATGTGCAGTGGACACAACCAAAGTTTTAGTCCTCTAAGCATTGCCTCTCTTTGTACTTTTAATGTCTGCATCTATCAATCAAAGTCTCTCTCGCTTTGCTGTTAAAATTATATCCTTGTGGTTTTTTTCCACTCTTCAGCAATAGGAAAGGGAAATAACTGCCATTTTATAATACCAGAACAATGAAAAACAAGTTTCAGCTCTGCAGTTAGACATAGTAAATTATAATTGCAAAACCTTTCACATCAATAAATGTTACATCTGTATGGAGCAATTTTGCGGTTGCTTTTCTTGTGTTGCACAATTACAAAGAGAAGAATAAAAATGTACTGGAGATTACTAAAATGCTGGAGATTACAAAGTTCCTGGCACCCTGATTTTCTACGGAATTGAAGCATATGCAGTTGTCCTGCCTGTCTACGTGTCTGTCCTCCCTCATTACTTTTGAATCTCTGGATAATTTTGACCAAGTTTGCCAAGGGCATGAAAGGAGGAAGTTTAGCTAAAACAAGATTTTAAAAAAAGCATTCTCTCAAGTTTTGTGAACATCAGCAACTGAATAGCAGACAGACCAACAGGCATTCCTGAATTAAAACCTGCAGCCTAAACTCAATTGTTCTACTCTGAGATCAGACCTCAGCAGAGACTCCCTTCCCTTCAGCTAAGGACTCAGTAGTTATCACCCTGTAGGCACTGGTTGTTCCTCTCTCCGGGACAAACACAGTAAATGAGAACCCAAAGTCGATCTGAACACTGGAGTCTGTCTCAGAACTGAAGAGATTAGAGCTTTTACCCTGTTACAATCACTCAGTCATGTCCTGTTCCTAGGCCTCAATTTGCCTCCTTTGCAGGAAAGTATCTGCTGGTCTGGGATGGGCAGGCAGAAAATCAAGTTGGTTTCTGCTGTAACACCTCCTCCAGCCTCCAGCCTCAGGCATTTACTGGCCAAGGTCTGTGGGCATACCACAGCAATTACCTCCACACAGCTCTCTGATCTCCAGGATCTTCCCCACTTACAGGATTTTCCCCACTTACAGGATCTTTCCTCCAGCCAGGATTTCACCTTATCCTTTCTGGGACCCTTTGCACTTTGTAAGCCCACTTTTATGCAGGAATCCCTCTTTTTGGAGCCAGCTCTTCCTTGTACATCCCCAAACCCTCCGTTTTCTTTTTTAAATCCAGATAGTCAATGTGCAGAAGCACAACGCATGATCTGCCTCCTAACTGGTGGGTTTGTGTCTATCAACTGGAAGGCTCAGGACACATCACATTTATATTGTCCAGCTATCAAGAGAATTTACAGCAAGCCTGTATCTGTTGCACCTGCTAGGCAGCATGCTTGTGCTTCAGGGTTTCAAAGATCAATTTCATACATTGATCACCACCTTAACATGCAGCTATTGTATGCCACCTTTTAGCATTCACAGTCTCAGTTGTTCTTTTGTCTGTTACCAGCAAGCACACATGTAGCTGAACCAGTCACTGACACTCTTGCCTTGCTGGAAGGTGTGGCAGGGAATGAGGAGAGGTTAAAGGATGTGAAGATACTGCAGCAGAGCAACTTCCTATCAATACACATCAGCTCACAGGGAACCAGCTGAGATCAGTTCTACTGCTCATCAGCCAGTGTGTCTGAGCTACACCTATGTTCTGCTTGCCTCACATTAAAGCAGCAAAAAGTAGTTCTGGTGCAGCATCATGGAGAAAAACTAGCTGGTATTACATAAGTGAGTTATAGAATGTAGAAAGGGGAAAGAATATAACATTCTAAACTTTTAGAATAGAATAAAAATGTCAAATTCCATCACATTGCTCTTCAGGAGGAGCCTGGTTTAGCAGTTTAACCAGAAGTAATGAGCTCTTGCAGTGGACTTCAAAGGTAATCTGGAATCAAGAAAAAACATTTGAATTTGTTCAATTGCTTTATTCTTTCTCTACTTCTATGAAGACATCACAAGAGAATTTTTAATAATAACATGCCATATTAATAAATATTCATATTTATTTATGATCTCTGTAAGACAATGGATTTTTATGCATTGCAACGCATTGTAAAATCTTACTTTGAGTTTTACTTTAAGGTGCCTAGAATGACGTAGAAGAACTCTTTAGGCAGAATTGCAGTTTTTCAGCACTATTTGCTCAGAGCTTCAGGTAGAAAGCAGCTTACAGCTCTGAGAACTCAGAAAAGGAGGAATGTCTCTCTTTAAAGTGCTTTTTCTGTTTTTTNTTTTGTTTTTTTTTTTTTTTTTTTTATTTTTTTTTTTTTTGTTCAGCTTATATACCTAATTGGCAATGAGGGCAACATTACCAATAAAAAGTAGCACTGCATTCCTAAATGAGAGGAAAATCTAAGTAATGCTGGTGGGACATGCAAAAGGACGAAAAAGACCAGCAGAATTCCTCATTTGGAACATTTCAAAGTTTGATTATTTTCTTTACACACCAGAGAATCTGTTCCCCCAGAATTTTTGTGCAGCTGATAAAAAACAGTAAGTTCAGGTGGCAGATCCTCAAAAGAAAAGAACTTTGATAGCATTTTCTGGAGTTTGGTCATGGTCTTATTTACCAGCACATAGTTATTGGGGCACACAGTGCTAATACAGTCATGTCACAGAAGAGCTGCAAGGACCCTTAATGTAGGCTGTCTTGTATGTCACTGTGGGGGTCACATCCATAGCAGAAAATGGAATTTTTGACCCTTGAGTTTAACGTATGAACAGCAGAAGCTGTTCATGAGCATGAAGAAGCAGAATGATGGCAATAATAAGCTAATCTGCCACCAGTCATGATACTGCCAGGAAAAGAAGAAAATGATACACTAAGTGAATGTGTATTATATAAAGAACAGATTATTTTTTTTCCAGCATGTGGGGCACAACCTGAAGCTGAAGGTGAGGGATAATTTTTGATCCCCCTTTACTGCTCTAGAAGCAAATAGATAGCATTATGTCAAGGCTCAGAAAGTCCAGGGTTTCACAGTAAGAAACAGACAATTTTACTCTTCTTCCTAAAAACTCATCCAGTATTGCTGCTGCAGAGATCATCCTTCTCTCTTCATCTTTCAGCTTCTGACCTGTTAGGACACAAACCTCCAGTGTTCTAATAAGAATATTATAATTCTGGCAGCCTAGATGTTGTTAAATATAGACAGTGGCCATAGGTAACCTGGGGAGTCAAAACTCCTGGGTTTTGCCTAGTAGTTCATCTTACTCTACATTTGTAGCCACTAGCTGTTCTTTCATGTTCTAGTAACACTGATTTCAGTTTGAGAGCAAGTGTAAAGGCAAAGTATCAAGCTAGATAATATCCAAATCAAGTTCCATGAGAAGAGTAAATATTTACATATTTGAATGGGTGAATGGGCATCTGTAGAAATTCTACATGCTTTCACAGTCAGCCTAAAATACTCTCTTTTCTTTAGATCCCTGAATTTGACCTCCATGACCTGCTAAGGTTTCCTCACCCAACAATCCTATTAGAGGTAGAGGATACTTGTCATGTCTGATAGTTTTCTCCATTCCTTTACAAGATCATCCTGGTTTTTGTGAACTGTAAATGGAAGATTATTCTTTCCCAAGCAAATCTCACATTTTTCTGTCACAGTATACCTTTATTCGCTTGACATTTGCACTTTTCCCTAAACACCTCAGATACTGTGGGTAACATTGTAATTGTCCAGGGTTGGAACAAGATGATCTTTAAGGTCCCTTCCTAGCTAAACCATTCTATGATTCTATCAGTGCAAAATTTCTTGTCGTCTTTGTGATAACATGACGGCAGAGGGACTCGTTTAGTATAACATTCTTTCTTAGAGAAGACTATGCAGATCCGCATTTGCAATTGTTTTTCGTATGGTTAAAAAGATGTAAATCTACAGCATGACATTTAAAAAATTCTGTATACCAAATTCAGACGTACAGAGAGAAATCAGAAAAATCCTCACTGAAGTGTTAAATTTATCAGCTCAATTTATTCTGAACAATATTGTTTCTAATAGGTGGGTCATAGCTCCTATTATTAATACTGAATGTGGTAAAACACAACTCCATTTTATCACAGTTACATATTTTCTAAAGTTTGTTTGGTTTTGCTCCAGCAGTTATATCCTGGTTAGTTCGAAATGGAGCACCACCTCTAACTTAAAGCAGGGATGGGCTATGGGTTTTATTCAACAGTGCACTCCTGTGGCAAAACTTAGAAAGTACATAGACAGTATATTGCAGGATTTTTAATGCATTTTTTTCACTACAGAAGACAAAGTAACACATAAAAGTTTTTGTAGATAGATATCATGATCTGTTCTCCAGTACAATTAATCTAGGTTCTCTATTATTACTATTACTACATCCAACTTTGATTCAATAGAAAAAATATCCTCTTTCAAATATTTTGGTGCTACAAGTCACAGCTCCCAATAAAGGATATTATTTTCTTTTCATATGTGGACCCATTCTTCCCTGTAAATTTAATTTCAGAGGGTAATCTTCATATCTGTATTTCTTTCAACACCATGGACTAAAATATCTATTTTCTAAGGCAGATACGAATATAGTTGAGGTGTTATCTCACCAAAATCCACAGACATCACATTTTCTGGCTTCTCAGACACTAGTTTATGAATTGTATCCAGAATTCTGACTAAATATAGCCCCATAGTTCTCCTGGCCTCAAAGCAAGGCCAGATGTACAGCAAGAAGTAACAACTTTTATTAAGCTACATACTATTGTTGAAGAAACCCTTAAAAAAGAAAAAAAAAAAAAAGGTGAAGTTGAAAGCTAGACATTCATTGAAAACAATTTTGAAAATAACTGACCTTATTTACTTAGACACTCAGCATATGATATAATTATTCATGTTATCTCAGTGCTGACTTGCAGGAAAGACCTATAAAACATTTTCAAAGGATGAGCACTGAAATAATATTCTAACTTTATGGATTAAAAAATAAAAAAAAAAAGTGGAAAAACAGATGCTGGCTTTGTGATTCACTATAGTCTCTCCATCACAAAGCTTCATATTCCAGAGACTAAAAATTCTTTTTTTTTTTTCATTAAGAAGAAAGACATCTCAAAGGAATCTTAATAGGCACCTACACACTGGGAGCTTTTAGACAGACAGCTGGGGAGATGGTAACTGGTTAGTTGACACAAGTCCAACTTTGCCGTTCCCATTTCTAGTCTTTGTGAAGCTGTATTTCAGGGAGAAAGAAATCATTTGGATAACACTTCCCACAATTCGGGCAATTGCACGCAGGTGTAGATTGATATAATATCTTGTGGAGCAGGTGACTAGCCAAGAGCGAAGCGACACAGCAAGGCAGGGCAGAGCGCTCCCTAACAAGAGTGGCAGTACCAGAGCACTCAAGCTAAAAGGCAAGATCACAGAGGTGGTGTAATCACCACTACAACATGGGAGTTGACTGACGGCTCTCCTAACAGCAAGGTGGCTGAGTTTATGCTGTGGCATACACAGCGCAACACAGGCCTGAAAGTCACGCTGATCAGGGCCACATGCGGGTAGACTGTTGCATGGGTCCCTAAGGTCGTAATACACCATGGTCCTCCAGGCAGGATCACCCCCCTCCAACGTGCAGACACACTGCAGCCTCAGCTCCAGTACCCTCCCTCCACACTGAGGTGATGGATTTAATCTCTGTGAAGCCTGCAATTCAAGAAGAGATTTTAGAAGATTAAACCAGGTAGCTACAGTATCAGCAAGTGATCTGAAGGGACGGCAGGGCCTCATGGATCAACCTTTGTGCATAGGCTGTACTGGGGCTCTGGAACAGGGAGCTAGAGGCCATTTTTGCTCACCTTGTGGATCCCAAACACCTGTCCTGTAGGCACAGCCTGCAGGGGAAGTGTAGCAGTGTGAGCAGGGCAGGGTACCACACCTGCAGCCTCTGCTCAGACCCCTTCCACAAGAACAGATTGACAGAAGCATTTATGAAAGCCGCTGTGACCACATGGGCATAAAGGGGACTGAAATCTCCTGGTGTTTTTAGAATGAAAGTGAAATAATGACAGGAAAGTAGTCCTACACATCTTTATGTTGTGAAGTCTGGTTTATTTCCTACATAACGGTGGCAGGAGTAAGGTCTTGTGTGATCAATACAGAAAATTACCTTGCAGAATAGGGGACAAGAATGCCCCTACAGAAGGTTTTACCAAAGAAAACTTGCTATTTCTTTCCCCAGCCTTATGTCCATTGTCTCTCTCTTAGCAAGGCACAATAAGCTTTTCAGTCGTGCATTAGAAGGGATAAGCTTAAAACTGCACACACAAGTAATTGTCACCCAAGTGCTTAAAGCTACTGCTGTGGAGTCCCCTGGCAGTCAGTGCTCAGTATGTCGCTGTAGGGGTGAGCAGGACCGGACAAATTGGGAAAGGCTGTGAGGGTACCCCCAGGATGGTCCAACATGGTTTCCAGTTACTTCCACTCACAAAACTCCTTGAACAAGTGCTTCAGCAGGTTTAACCGAATGCTTTGTGACACATCATAGAATGGTTAGAGTTGGAAGGGAACTCAAAGACCATCAAGTTCCAACCCCCCTGCAATGGGCAGGGACACCTCCCAGTAGAGCAGGTTGCTCAAAGCCCCATCCAGCCTAGCCTTGAACACTTCCA
>VZRU01019644.1:80832-95908 GCA_013398155.1 Pedionomus torquatus | reverse complement strand
GCTGCGGCCTTTTCCACCCCCGCCGTAGCTGGGGGCAGGGCTGAGGCCGTCGCGGGGGAGCGTGGGCGAGGGACTGAACCCTGCCTCTGTTACAGGTGAGCCCGATGTCGATTCGCCGGCCGGGCCAGGGGCAGCGCGGCCGTTCCTAGCCGATGCTGAAGAGCCGGGCCGGGAGCAGCAGCCCTCCTAGAGCTGTCGAGGCCCTGCGCGGGGTGGGAGACATGGACTCGACAGAGCCCGCGAGCGGAGACCTTTCGGGCGATCGGCCCGCGGCCAGCCGCCTTCTGTGCGGGGAGGAGGAGCCGGACAAGCAGGGAGATGATGCTGGAGGCAAGAGCGGCGGTAGCTCCTGGGAGCAGAGCCTGAATCCCGAGCTGCAGCAGGGATACCGCATCTTGCGCGAGTTTCTCATGGAGAAGTACCGACCTCTGACAGCACCGTTTTTGAAGCCCTTTGCAGATCAGGCTTCCATCAGAGAAGAAGGAGCAGGCTTCCCCTCGGGTCACAACAGCAGTCACTCCTTTCCGCAGTCACCGGCTGGAATGTGGCTGTTGAAGATGGAAGAGAAGTTTTCCAGTGGGCAGTACATGGGAATAGAAGATTTTGTGGGAGACTTCCGGCTAATGCTGGAGACCTGTTACCGGCTGCATGGTGTAGATCACTGGCTCTCCAAACAGGCCCAGAAGCTGGAGATGATGCTGGAACAGAAGCTGGCATTGCTGTCCCGGTAGGTGTAGAAAACTCTATAGGGGCCCTGCCAGATGCTGTTTATATAAAGCAGAACAGGACGGTACCTTTCTTCATGTAAAAAATACCATGTGAATGGTTTTTTTAAAAAGCTCACAATAAAGAACACTCAAATGGTTCCCCTAAACTCTGCATACTCCTCACAAAGAGGAACGTTATTACTAGGAACTATCCAAATCTGAATTCTAAATGCTTTGGAGATTCCAAACCCAAAAATACCAAAACACAAATAGGGTACAGCTTTTCCTGACTAAAATTTTCCTTTTGAAAGAAGGCTTATATGAACACTGGTTCAGACAGTTATCAAATGCTCCTTTGTTTATTTTATGCTGACAAAAGCAAGTGAAGCTACCAAAACTCTATATAAGCAACTGGCACTTTAAAATTGTGATTTTTATAGTCTGTGAGATTTTTAATGTCTTTAAAATAAGGAGGAATAAAAGCTGCTTTGAAAGGGTAATTTAATGTCAGAATATTTTTTTTTTATAATCCTAAAATGAAACATAGTTCTCTGTGTATTATAGTCTGGAGTGGCAAAATAGAAATTGTGATATGGTTAAGTGTAAGTCCCAGTCAGGATTTTGTTTATCAGCCAAAGCAGCTGAAGCATAGAAAGCTGTCAAACTATATAGTAAGAAAGCCCAGCTTAAATCACAACTGAAATACATGCTGTCTCCTGAGTGTGGCGTAGGCTTAGTTTGGTCATATTCAGAAAACCATGGTGGCTTCTTACAATAAAAGGTCCATCAATCTTCTGAGTGACATAGTATTTTGCCAGTGAAAAACAAGAGGATGTTTTGGAAAAGGCTGAAGGTGAAGAAGGAATGGTATTAGGAAATGTGTAAAGCTGTGTGTGTCTGTCAACCTTAAACTTGCTAGTGACACAGATCATTAGCCCCCGGCTGATAAGAAGAATCTTGCTTATGTAGGAGGAGCAGGTGAGAAATGTGGTGCAGAACTCAACTGAATAAGCCCAAGTTTGTGTATTCTGTGTTGGTGCAGCAATATGATATTTAAAACTATTTTTGTGTAACAGCAGTCCTGGGACAGTTTGGGAGTAGAAAGGAAGGAACTGAACCTAGTGAGGCATGAATATTGCCAGTTTGCTAAAGTAAAACTTCATTTAAAAAAAAATAAATCAGAATTTCTGGCTTAAAAGACTTACTGCTGGCAAAAAAAGTAGGCAACCGAATGCAGCTTGGAAGATTTGTACCAGGTTCCTTTCTGTATGTTGTGTGACTATAACATCTGAACTATTGAATCGAAGGATGTTACATTGAAGGCTCTTTGTTGAATTCTGTGACTGCTCATTGGATTAGGTAGGACCTGAGAATGCTTGGTTTCTCTTTATTAGAAGTTCCATAAGAAAGTGAAGTCCATTTATGTACCATGTGGTCAAATAGTAATACATGTATTTACTTTAAAAATTCAGTTGTCATTGTCATTCTTTCACAAATGGGACATACTTTGTTCAAATAAATATTCAGAAATATTAACCTGGCTAAAAATAATCCTACCTCACTATATAGTAAATTTCTCTTATATTAACTCTTCAGAGATTTGTAAAGGTTTTTTTAGTATGTTAGTGTACACAAGCTTAGTAAAAGTTTCAAAGAACTGTATATAGAAAGGATTGTAGAATCTAAAAGTTTCCAGTTTTAAAAAAAAAATTTACTCAGATTTGTTTTAAGTGTTTAGCAGAACTAATTTTATTAGTAAAATGAAACTTAAGAACTACTTACTAAGATAATTTTTGATTCATTACAGAGCAGTATTTAACTAAATGATCTGCATCAAGTAACTCAAGGAAGGGCATCAGTGTTGATTGTATGATTCCCAGACATTACATTAGAATGGAGGTTGGATTTTTCCGTTTCCCCTCAAGTGTTTCCAAAGGTTGTGTTATAGAGCATAGAGAGAAGTAAACTTCTCATACCAGTTTTTCTGGAGAACTTTGAAACAGTGTAAGATGAAATGTAACTTTACAACCAAATTTGTGGTGGTTTGCTTTTCATCTTTTAAATAAACTATGTTGCTGTTTAACACATGCCTACACCCCCCAGACCAAACCAGCAAGTGCACTCCCCCATCCCCCGCTCGCCCCAATATTTTTAAGTGTCTTCAAAAAATTACTGTTTTTTATCTCAGGTCTTGTGGAGGTATTTTCTTTCCAAATATGGATGGATTATTACAGTCTCCAAATAATATTTGTTTACTTGAGATAAATACAGAATGGCTCATATTAGCGTGTTGGTTCTAGGCTTAAAATTTTGTAAGGAAACTTTCAAATTGGAAAAATTGGCAGGGGAAAAGTAACTGCTTTTTTCTGAGTAAGTAAGTGTGATGTATGGCTGGTAGGGTAGGTGTTTAAAGTGCTGGTGGTAAAGGGAATCATAATTGTGAATTAACTTGCTTTTGTTCTTCTAGGCACTTAAGGGAGAAGACATCAATAGCTGTAACATCTAGAAGATGCTATGGGCTGGAAGATGAGAAAGGAACAGCATGCATTTCAACAAGACGTCGTTCCATGCCTCGCAATTTAGTAGGCTTGTCAACAGGCATGTTTGAATCTGTGATGGTTCAGGTTCTAAGACAAGAGGAACAGCTGAGAGCAAGAGAGGAAAAGAGGTAATAGGAAAAACTGCTTGGTTTTAAATTATTATGTCTTTCTTAAGGCTTTTTTAGGTAAATAAATGTGGTGTTCTTTGTGTTAAGTTCATGAATGAACCTAGGGTTTCAATACAGTACATTCATAAAGCAAGAAATTAGGTTTTGATTTACTGTGTTATTGAAAAATTGCTGAAGTCATATAAGCTTTAAAATACATTAAGAGTGGTGTTATTTCGGGATTGTGAAACTTTTAATATTAACTGAAAGCATCCACAGCAATTTCCTGTTAGCCCAGTCATGGCTTATCAGTGGACTTCCTTATCTCCTTGGACTGTTTTCTGTGCAACAATTAGCTACCAGAATGCTTAATTACAGTCTAATTCTGTGGTCTTGTCACTGCTTCCCTCACTGATAGCCAGAAGCACATTATCTCTGCCAGTGCCACTCTTGTCATCTCGCTGATGTGCCATTTTCAGTTAGGTAACAAATTTAGAATGTGTATATAATTAACTCTGTGGGATTTGGTGGCTTTCATAAGTTTAAGAGGTATATAATTCCAGGCAGTATTTAATGTTGATTGTGCTATGTTTCGCTTTGAGAAAATGAAGTTTATGAGCTTGTATACTTTAACAGTAAGTCAAGAGACTGTATCTGAAACATGGAGCATGATGATAAGACAGTATTAGCTTTATGAAGCAAAATATTCCCAGCTCTTTTCAATGTTTACAGTATTGGAGGCTTATGCCATATATAACAAGTTTACTCTCATTTTGCAAGTAATCTTCTTTTTCAACAGATTTGAAACCATACAGTTCTGGCTGGCTTGATTTTTAGTCAATACCTTTTCCCTAGAAATGAGTGAATATTTCTTCTTCTAATCCACCTCATACTTTGCAAAAAAAGCAAAGATCACTAGGGTCATTGTGTTTCTGGTAGAACTCCCTTAGCTTGTTTTTAACTCTTAGTTTTAGATCTCTGAACTTGACAGCACTGTTATAAAAAAGGACACTTTGGTTGGATTTTAATTCATCCATGGAGTCTGTAGAATATATTAAGTAATCAAATAAAAATTTTGCTTTCGTGCACCCATTTTAAGCATGCTCCTGCAAAACTAAAGTAACTAACAGCTAAATCCATGTATCTGGATATACTCAGAAGTCCCATATCCTGTGCAAAACATATTCTATGGTGGTTGATTGTACAGAATGTTCTGCAATAATGGAAAAAGATCACAACTAGATTGCCTCTTTATGATTTTGAACTACGTCAGTAAAAATGTGCCAGTAGCTAGCTGGTGGAATATTTGACTCTGATCTCCTCAAATAATCATGCTTCAGATAGTTCTTAAATTGTCTCACTTCTTAATAGATCCACCATGTTTTCAAGGTACCTCTCTGTACCAATTATTTCCCAGCTCAACAAATCGCAAATGTTCCAAAAGTACATTGTAGAGGTATTTTATGAAAAGCTTTGAAATTTGAAGGCTTATAATAATAGTAATGCATTACTAGTGAAGATCACATGATAGAGCCTTTTTTTTTCTTTTTAGAAATCTGACACATTGAGATTGATAATAGATACCTTCAAAACTATATGCAAGATTGCAGACTTGGGTAGTTTAACTGGAGTGCACAGTGCTGTCCCTTTGGTAACCCCATTGCGGTATTCTTTTGACTACAGTCTTGGTCCGCTGGCAGATGTGCATTTTTGTTACCGAATTCAGTGTTCACTCTTCTTTTTTTTTTTTATATATTGAAAAATCAAGTTTGCTGAATTGAAATTGCATTTATGCCTGTTTAAAGTTTATACTAAAGCTTCAAGGAAAATTAAAAATACATTATTCTGAAGAGTTATGCACATCTTTTTCAGGCCATAAAATGCTAATACAGAATTCTTATTTATTGTAATGTATCCCAGTAGAGTTCATGGTATCAATTGTATTCTTAGAACTGAAGTGCTAGTTCATTAGATTCAGAGTATTTTACTGGTTATGACTTTTATTGATTGTTTCATTTAGTCTTTAATCACAGTTGTAAAATAATAAGTGTTTGCATCTGTTGCTATAATGTAGGATATCCTGTGTCATAGTACAATTATGCGTAACTGTGATGGTCAATTAACATGAGTGGGTAAACTACTTAGAATTTTAATTCCTACCATACTGAAATTTGCCTTCCTTTATTTTTTTTTCTTTTTGTTCTGCTGCTCTTTTCTCTCATAAAACCATGTGTAGTGTGGTAGTACAACTTGCTTGTACACTGGCAAATAATTATGTTTGGTAAAACAGCAGCTACTGTTCACCCAACTTTCAGATGAGTTATCAGGAATACAAAAATGTGCATACTTTTGAGCCATCCAGCTGAGCATTCAGCATACCTATACTTACTAGCTAGTAATTATCTTAGACTGTTGGACTGCCTCACTAGAAGTTACGTACTTTCAGCCCCACAAAAAATAAGGCTGCAAATGCAAGTGCCTTTCTACAAAACGTACCCTAATATGTAAAGAAATCATGTGTGGAAATCCAAGTTAATATCTAATCTTTTGCTTTAGATACTTAGATACTCTTGTAAGGCACAGGCATCTTATGATGAGTGGAAAGAACCGCAATAAATGAAATATTTCAAATACTTCTAGGGTGTTTATTTCCAAAATCGTTGCAGTTGATTTTACAAGTTTGTTTTCAAACATATTTCAAGCATATCTGGGAAGACTATCCTGATATTTTATCTTCTTTCCTGTACTTAATTTAATGAAATCATACTCCAAATTCTTTTACTATTTTTGTTATGTAGGTGTCCTTTGTAGGGAGTTATCTTTTTCTTGCAGTTTGTTAATTTCTTGCTCAATCTATTTCATTTTTTTCTTTAATATTTTATAATGTTCCCCAGGTGATACGTTCATCTTGGTAGACTCAATGTGTTAAAACTGAAAAGATGTCTTCACAATTTCCTCTATTTTGATGCTAGCAGTTTCTCCACAGCAGCAAAAGCACTTTCCCTCCGTGCCACTTATATAACAATATCCAATTTACTTTCCTTGTCAGTCTTGTTCATAAGCTTTTCTTTTGTGCAATTGTACTAATTATAAGAATATTGACTGTTTTACTTGGATTATTAGTTAAATTTAATTATGCTATGAACAACACCTATAAATACTTCAGGGGTTGATGTTAAGAGGAAGGGGTGAGTATTTTTTCAGTGGTGCCCATAGAGAGGACAAGAGGAAATGGGTATGAACTTGAACATAGGAAGTTCCATCTAAACATGAGGAGGGACTTCTTCACTTAGAGGGTGGCAGAGCACTGGAATAGGCTGCCCACAGAGATGGTGGAGTCTTTGTCTCTGGAGACGTTCCTGTGCAACCTGCTTTAGGTGGACCTGCTTTGGTAGGGGCGTTGGGCTAGATGAGCTCCAGAGGTCCCTTCCAACCCTGTACCGTTCTGTGATTGTATGATTTCTATGAGGTTCTACTTGGCTTCTTGGTTACATGCTAATTTATTAACATATGACTGTACATTATATATCAGTTAACAATAAATAATTGTGGTATTACTATATAGTTGAAAATGCTTCCCTGCATAGAGGCATTTGGATTCCAACGTAAAGGTAGACTTCTTCTGAAATTTTTAAACCAACTGGTGAATGACAGTTATTAACTAATTTGAATGGGAATTAAGTGTCAAGAAATTTAAGTGTTTTACTTTAATTTATTGAATTATGCTAGGCAGCTTCATATCTCTACCATTTCTGAAAATGTGGTCCTGGGATAAGTTTTGGACATGTTCATTAAAACATTTTAAGAATCCAATTCTGATTGCAAGTTAGTAATTTAAATGAACAAATCATTGAATGACATGTGCTTATGCATTCAATTTTGCCTTTTATGAGGATATTATGAGCACGGAATGAACTGTGTCCTATGGAGGAACATGGGGTATGTCATGATGTAAGATATTACATGTACAGAATTAAAGTCACATGGGCATCTCCAAATATGATTTCTTCTCAGTATTAAATCTTGGTTAAATTTAGAATAATGTGTAATATTGATATTTTGTATGTAGATTTCTAGTTCATAGAAGAAAGTTATTGTAGAATTAAAGCAGTTCTCTGTATGTTGTCATCAGAGTTCCAGTGCTTTACCTGTGAAAAATTACTCAATGCTTAGGGTGGTTAGAAGCCATAACTGGAGCAGTCTAGTTCTTGCCACCATTCTTCCCCAAGTGAAATCCTGTATTGCAAGTGAGAAGGAATTAACTGGTGAGATGTCTGTTGTCGTATGGGAGAAAATGATAAAAAAAGTGGGGAGTTATGTCTGTCTGGACTCTGGTTTAGGTAGTACCTGTACTTGGGGAGCATGTCTGCTGAGTTAAAACCATGGCACCTGACCATGGTTTCATCCACTCAAGAGCCGCAAAACTGCTGCAAATGTTTGTTCTTTGTTAGCCTGGAAGTGTCAGCTTGACCTTAGAATAGCTTTGTGCTATTGTTGTAAGCACTATATGTGTCTGCAAACATATTCCTGATAAATGCAAGCAAAAGCATGAATCAGCCCTTGTGGTTTGTTTGGTTTGTTTAGATTTTTTTTATGATTGCTGTAAGTATAAAAAACAAATATGCTTGCTCAGGTGATTACTCAGTGTAAGGATATTTGTCCTGCTAAATATCAAATGCTGCTCTCTCTCTCTCTGTCCCCTGCATCTGTGCTCCCTCTGCCCCCCTCTTCCCTCTCAAAAAAGGAGAATGGAATGACTAATATCTTGTGATAAAATGGTAGCCTTAAAAAAGGAAAACTTTTTGTAAGTGAAACAACATAGGTTTTTCTTTTTAAAAAATCTTTGAAATAGTGTAATGATCGTCATTTTATGAAGTACAAGACAGGTGAGTCTAGGGTATTATATTTGGAGAATTTTACCTTAATGTAAATTATTAATTGATGGTAAGTTGAAACTGCTTGCAAAGATATTTTTAGATCATCTACAGCCTGTGTTTTTATTAAACAATATTGAAATGTGACTGTTTCTACAAATGTTCTGTATCGCTGTTTATCAGTTCATATTTAAGCTTATTTCCATACTGTTTTAATAAACTTCACACCTTTTGGAGGCAGCAGGTTATTTGGAAGCATGTTTTACAGTTAGGAGAGAGGGGGATTCAGGAGTACTTCGCAATTTATTTTTGGAAATGCTTTTTGCTTACTATTGTTTCTTCCTCTGCCCCACTTGGAAGTTGTGTATTGAGCATTTTTACTTATTTTTATTATTATATTAATGCATGGGAATAGAAAAAAAGAATAAAGAAAAGTTTCACTTTACCTGTGCAAGTAGCATTGCTGAATTTACTGGGATTTTGTTGTTAGACCACATTCCTTATGTGTTTAAATTATTGCTGTAAAGGGAGATTTTGTCTTTAGATCCCATCCATTATATGGTTAAATTAATGCTGCATTGGGCAAGCGAAGTTGAGAACTTACCAACCTGTTTGCTTTGGCATTTTAATTTTGTTTTACATGAATCTGGCTTTCTGCATTTGATAGGTACATAAATAAAAAGAATGCATGTATTTGGTATTAAAATTTTCCGTTGGAATTATGGCAACAAACTTGAAATTTAATTTAATTCTATAAGGTAGAATTTGGTAGAATCTTACTGTTTTATGTGTCACTTTGCATACACAAAGGATGCAGATTTTAAGTTTGCGTACATATATTTCTCCTGCATTAATACTAAAATGTGGGCTAAGGTATGTTTGTTGCGTTTTTTTATGTTATTGAGATATCTAGTCAATACTTAATGTTTCAAATATACATTCTTCATGCTAGAAGCCACTATTAGCTTTGTGTTGTCAGAAGTAAGATTTTACTATAACATTACTCTGAATCTGGAAAACATCGATGCTTTGAGTGGATACATGGGGTTTATTTGATACTTGTATATGAAGAAATGTAATTAGAAGTCAGCAGTCTGGAAATAAGGATACGTGAATTCTGGTAACAGGTCATATTAGTGATACATGCAGGTGCTCATTTCTAGCGGTGGTCAATGATAGAAACTTCAGAGAAAAAGATACAAGAAACTTTGGATGAGCTCTAGAAAAATTTTTCTGTATATAGTACAACTGTACCCTAATCCTATCTTTTGGAATCTTGAGGCAAAAATGTTGGTTTACCATTGCAACATTAAAGAAAAATCTCTCCTGTTACTAATAACCCTTGATATTCTTGTCATTCATGCAGAAACCCTCTTTTTCACTATGGAACTAAATTAGCATATGCTGTGTTCTACTAAGTTAGATGGTGAGCTACACATGATTGATTATCTGAAGTGGAAACATTTCTTCCTCTTAAACTTGTTGCCTTTAAATTTCATGATGAATTTACAAATAAAAGTAAATAGGAGTTCCCAGTCTATCATGTTAATTTTATATATTGCTGTCATGTTTCCTCTTGCTAGTGTTTTGTCTAGACCCCCAGGCTTTTCAGAAGTTTTTACAGGCCTCTGATTACTGATAATCACATTCTCTGAATACCCACTATTTCTGCTCTATCCTTTTTTTAGATAGGGGGACCAGAACTGAATACAGTTTTTCAGGTGAGGGCAAACCATTTATTAATGTAATGACATTTTATTTCTGGTGTTATTTTCCATCACATTCTTCATGCATCCTGGTATTTGTTTTCTTTTTGACCACCATTGCAAACCAACTAGTAACACGCCTATGGGTGGGAGGGAAAATTACTTTTGTATGTGAATGAAGCACTGAACATTTAGGCATATATACCTGTGTACTGAGGAAGGGAGTTAAAAGGTAGGTGACACAAGCCACAGAGCAACCATTTGAAAGCAAGACTTACCTGGAATTTGGTTTCAAAGATTTTTATGTGGATAGTTTGTTGGGAATACTTAATCCTGCCAAAAAGAGATTGGGGAAGGGAATACTTTTAAAAAAAAAAAAATCTGAACTACCCCAACTGTTGATATCTGCCAGGTTCTTTTCTTACCTTTTCCCTTTTTTTTTTTTTTTAAACTAGCACTGATAGAAGTAAAAGACTATAGTCTCCCTTTTTGGTGCAGTGATATATTGTGTAATCCAAAGTAAGACAAACTGAATGTGGACTTTATGTACTGTGTTCTTTATTACTTCTTGATGAGTATGTTTGTCATGCTGTAGTTCTGATTTTTTTTTTTTTTCTCCTTGGTTTCTTCTTTTTCACCTGATGCCTAAATTTTTGTGAACTTTCTTTTAATAGGCTGAGAGAACAAGAAAGAAAAGAAGCAGAAGAAGCTAGTCAGAAAGAAATAGAAGAATGGGAAAAGTCACTTTTAGCTCAAGCAGCACCTACAAGGATGGAGACAATGTGGGAGATTCCAGCTATTGGTCATTTTCTTTGTTTAGCACAACAGATCTTAAATTTACCTGAAATAGTATTCTATGAATTAGAGCGCTGTCTTCTGATGCCTCAATGTAATGCTTTTTTATCTAAAATAATGACTTCTTTGTTAAGTCCTCCTCATCGCAGATCTACTTTACATCGCAGGCCTACACTTTCTTACAAGGCTTGGGAAGCAGCACTAAGACAGAAAGTACAACACTGGTATACCATTGTAGGGCAGACTGACAATCCTAATAGCTCTGCAGAAAAACTTGGATTGTGTCCGCAGTTTTTCAAAGTCCTTGGAGAAGTTAATCCATTGGAGGAAAAATCATTTCATGAGCTACCATTCTACCAAAAAGTGTGGCTGCTAAAAGGTCTCTGTGACTTTGTGTATGAAACACAAAAGGATGTTCAGGATGCAGTGCTAGGTCAGCCTATCCACGAATGCAGAGAAGTAATTCTTGGTTATGACTACTTGGAGAATGCATATGTTCATTTTCCACAGTTCTGTGGTGCAGACGTTCGGATTTACAAACAAAAACCTTTTCAGGCTCCTGAATTCCCATCTGCTCCCATCAAAATTAAAAAAGTGTCACGTGTTAAACTGGAGAAAGTAAAACATGAATATGGAAGCAAAAACAATGGGGAGGTTAGTTCTGGTCGTACAGAAGAGCTGCTACATCATTCCAAGACCGAAACAGAGGAAAGTATGGACTCTAGTGTTACCTGTCCAGAAAAAAAAACGTATTTAGGTAGCTTTAGAGTTGCTACAGAGGAGATTAAGATTAACTGTGAAATCAAGACCTCAAGAGTCTGCAACATCAAAAGAACTGGTTGCTATAAAGAGAACATGAGGAATTTGACTAGTTTGAGAGAGATTGCTGGTATGGATGGTCACCCTAGTTCAGGAGAAATAAAGACTGTGGAGAATGGACAAGGTTGTGCTGAAATGGCCAGAGTAAAAGCTGAGATCAGTCCATTCAAGGAGAACACACAGAACGCTTGCCAAATGCATATCAACAGCACTCATGACAACCAAGACATAAATTACCACGAATCTGCTAAAGAAGCAGTGCTTGAGAACTCACTGCGAAATCATAAGAAACTAAATAAGCTGCGGACAAAAAAGAAGAAAAAGAAAAAAAAGAAGTTGAAGGATATTCTAAATGAAAACTTACAGAGAAAACTTGATGACTTGCAAAGAAAGCGTGAGATTAATCTTCATCCGTTCAAATCTTACAAATCTGAGATCCAGAGCAAGTTATTCATAATTAAAAAGAAAGCAAAACACAAGAAGCACAAGTCAGGTAAGCTGACATTTTCACCTGTAGTAAAAATCAGGATGATACTGATTTTTTTTATTTTTTTTTTAATTATTTCCCCACCAACCCTCCCCCAAATTATTTTCCTAGCTGCTTAGTCTACATTGTTTTGTGAAATATGACAGCCTTATTGCATTAGACTTCTCAGATGTTAATTTTAGTGTGAAAGTTTCCCATTCAATAATACAAGAATACAAAACAGCTCATCTGCTGATTAAAACATTATTCATTTGTAGAATGTCTCTTTGGAGAACAATTCATTTGAAGAGCTTGTTTCAAAAGGTATTTAGGAGAAGGAATCTGACTGGTTAGCTTCACAGAGTGTAGCTTGAAGTTGTTTTATGCTGTCTTATATCACAGGAATTCGGAAAACATCTCACCTTTCTGATAATATTACTACCTTATTCAAATTACAAAGAAACACAGAGTAATTACATTTGATCATGAATCTAAAATCACTCCTACTGGTATTGTGCAGTCTTAGGTCACCAAACAGTACATAATTGACTGTGGGTGTTCTCATGTTTCTGCTTAGTCCAGTAATTGAGACACCAAATCTATGCAGATGGCATTTTAATTACAGATCTAGTAAAGTGTTTCAGGTGATATGTGATCCAGATTTTAGTTAACTTGCTGAAAATTTTCAAAACAAATTTAAAACCAAAAAGGTATGAAGTCCTTAAGTGAGTTCAAATTGTCAGGGAGTTGTAGTAGTTTTGATGTCATATGAAGCACTATAGAGCTTGATCTGCTCTCCTCTTGAGTCTTGCTGGATTTTAGCACATTGCTCCAGTGTTTATGTTTTTTGAAGCAACAGGCTTATTTTCAGAACAGTGTAGATTGACAAGTAAATATGGGTTTTCAGCTAAAAAGCAGAGAGCCAAAACCAAAAATCTGTGTAACATGTTCTAAAGGCTAAGAGAATTCAGAGATCATCTGCCCAGCAAATTTTAGCTAGAAGTTGAGTTGAAGAAAACACCTAATACTTCTATGCGAAATATTTTTGCTGAACACACAAAGAACTGGTTTACTGTGTAAATCACAAACCCGTCCAGGAAAATTTCAATGCACACCTAAACATAAATTTTAACAGTTACAATTGAAGCTCTTAATTGTGTAGTATTTGGCAAAAGTAGTGTATTTTATATTCACTTTCGTGACTGTTAGCTCTCAAATGTATTGTTTTCATTCTTCTTAAAACCAAACAGCAAAAAATGAATAATAACCCAAATTGCAAATAAGAGCTCTTCACATTAGAGAACTGTTGGAAGAACATTGGGGACCAAATGTCCTTTATTCTTCTGTGAAAGTATTTAAAGTAGGTTGCCATCTTCATTGTAACCCTCATTTTACAACATGTGCTTAAAAATTGACTTTAAGCAATTAAATTAAGCAATACTCATAGAGCAGCATGTATCATTTTTAATAGATTAATGTTTTGAAAGACAACTGCTCTTAGAGAACAGACTGGCAGTATTTGAAAGTAGCCTTTGAAGTTAATTGATAGAGATGATGTTTACTGTGATAACTGCTTTTCTTATATGTGTAGTAAAAATAACAAACATTCAAAAAAGCTGCCGGTTTGCCTCCATCTTGATACACTTTATAGCTTGTTAGGAAATTATTTTTTTTCGTTTACAAATTATTTTTTGTTTTTAAAGATGAAAAGAGACAAATTTTGAAGTGCTGTTAGAAGAACTATAAATACTGGCATGTGAGCTAAGACATTTTTTTTTAAAGAAATGCATCATGAACAGCTATCATGATGTTTGTATTTGTAATAAAAACATATTCTATAATACAATTTCACTGAAAACGATCATGTTTTTAATTTCTAACTTCTAGTTTGTTGCATTAAATAATTTTTGGTCTCGAGCAGATCCCAGACTAAATCCTGCACTGTTGGTGGAAACTGTAGTCCTTACTGTAATATGCTTGATCACACTTCCTAAGTACCGACAGGTTTTTCTAGTTCAAAATTCCTGCCCTTTAATTGACACAGTCAAGACTCAGCTCATTAACAAAAGTGGAATTAGGAGAGAACTTTACTTCAGTTTCCTTTTTGTATTTTGCATGCGGTGCACAGATGCTGAAGAGAAAACAGAACCCCCTGGCTTCTCGTTATCCCAGTTACCTTACATATATTGACCTAGGTAGCTGCGATGTGATCTCCATTTCTTGCCATGTTTGTTTTGTTTTTTGAAGTGCTAAAAAAAGTTTGGCTTTTGTAGTATCTTAATACCAAGTCTCATCTAATGCTGATCTAATACAGGATTATAATGGCGAGTATTTATCAAGTTATGTAAAGTCCTTTGTGCTTTATGCTGAGCATTATTGGAATATATTTTAGGACCCAAATATACATCAGAAGCTTATTAAACAAGTTACTGTTCCATACCACTGAAAACATGGCATTAGACCAGTTGTTCTTTCAGCTTTAATTTGTGGTTTTACATGACTGAATATTAAATTCAGCAGTAGAATGCCATGTACTTCTGTTTTTTCCAATTCCATATGACATTATTGGAAGTAATCGAATATAGTCTATAATTTTGTTAGATTATGTATTGGTAACTGTAGGCTAGTACCAGATGCCTTTAATCTTAACTTAGGTTTTAATTACACGTATTTTCATAATCGGAGAATGCTGCAGGTATACTATTCTCCCTTTCATTGTCAGTTTTGGACAGAAAGATGTGTCAGTGCAGGTGGAAATCCAGAGTAACACTTTCTGTCACACATTCTATTGGTGTTTGCAAGTTTTGCAGCCCTGACTTCACAGAAAGATGCCATGAGTGACTACTCAATGAGAAATGGTGGAAATTCCTCTTCTCCACTTTTACTTTTCTCATGTATCTTAACTACTTGATCTTCTGGATCTGATAGTCTGAGTAACTCTCAGATGGTCTGTTTGTTTCCATTCAGATGGAGGACATAAAATATTCTTTTTCACCTGCAGCTGACAGGCATTGTCCTGGGCGTGATATGAATGGTCCTGTTCCTTTTGGTATTCTCATACC